>JAKUCV010001880.1:5376-64331 GCA_028386065.3 Turnera subulata
TAATAATAATACACTTTTGATAATAATATGTAGAAGAGAATAATAAATTTAGATGGAGGGAGATTGGAAGAGAAGTGTATGGAATGAGAAGAGAGTGAAGTTTATGGTGGGTTGTAAGTGTATGAAAGTGAAGGAATGAAGGGGTATTTATAGTTGGAAATGGGAGGATAAAAACAAATAAGTATGATTAATTTAAAAAGATAAAATCAAAGGGATGTTAGGTGAAGGAAAATGATATTAAGATTAGGACAAATGGAATTATAGAAGGTAATTAGCCAAAGAGATAATTCCAAGTAGAAGTTTGGTGTATGGGTAAAGTATTTACCGGAGGTAAATTCAGGTATGGTAAAAATGAGTTTTACTAGATGGTAATAATGACATTCACCATAATTTATTTATAACAAATAACAAATTTTTTTGTGACATTTGATTTTTCGCTTTTGGGGAATGAGATGATAGAATTAAAAAGAACTAATCAATCCTTGCAGTATATTCAGATCAGAAACGGATCAGTGAAGCAAAATGCAGAGAGAATGTGAGAATTTTTTTTGGTGAGAATATATATATATTAAATCCATTCCAAACAAAGAAAACATACAAATACATGAGTTCAAACATGTAAAACCGGACCATAACCAGTTATACATCAGGACAAGCTGAAAAAAGAAATACACATACAAATAGCATCAGTCTTAAACTATCTGATTGATGTATATACCGACCAATTTCGAACCAACAACGGTCAGTATCAGCTCGGTTCAATTATTTTGCTCAGGATGATATAGCCAGTTCCAGACATTAAGCAATGGCAATGCCAATAAGATCCCCAAGGAGCAAATTGAGACAACCAGAAGGAAACCCCCTAACCGTAAAGTGAAACCGGATTTTCTAGCCATTCCGCATGACATGAGCATTTAATTACCTGACGCACCACATGACAAAACTAAACCTCCCACAGTAACCACAATGAATTCTGCACGGAGTTCATCTGATTACAGTATGAATTAAACTAAACTCTGCTTCCGGAGGATGCTCTAAAACATGGCGACGCAAAACACATGACAGGTAACCATATAATTATCAGTTGAAAAGGGTAAATACAGAAAGCAACCCCACTTTATATGCATTGCCAGCCGGTGCGCAAACCACCAAAAAAAGAAAACCAGAGCAAGAACACACCAAGGCTAGCAGTTTTCATTATAGGAAAATATTTTTCATTATCTCATGGATCTCCTAGACAGACCCCGAGGAGTTCAGAAGACTAGTCCACTTGGTCATAGATTTCATTGCAGATTACTATAAAAGCATAGAGAAATACCCAATTCTAAGCCAAGTAGAACCAGGTTCTCTTCCAAAAAGTTTGCCACAATCTGCCCCTTACTCTCCAGAACCACTTGAAAAAATTCTCCAAGATTTCCGAAAACATATCATTTCAGGCATAACGCATTGGCAAAGCCCAAATTACTTTGCATATTTCCCTTCAAGTGGCAGCACTGCAGTCTGCAGGTTTTTTGGGTGAAGTGCACTGCAGTCTGCAGGTTTTCTGGGTGAAGTGCTTAGTGCTGGATTCAATGTGGTTGGGTTCAACTGGATGTCATCACCTGTTGCAACCGAGCTAGAAAGTCTAGTCATGGATTGGCTTGGACAAATACTCAATCTTCCAAAATCTTTCCTCCTCTCAGGAACCGGAAGGGGAGTCCTGCAAGGCACAACTTGTGAAGCCATTTTGTGCACCCTAATTGCTGCAAGAGATCAAATACTGCGTCAAATCGGAAGGCAAAACATTAACAAGCTAGTAGTCTATACTTCAGACCAAACATACAGTGCATTACGAAAAGCAGCTCAGATTGTAGGAATCCACCATCAGAATTTCTGAGTAATCAAGACAACAAAAGCAACATTATTTACCTTATCCCTAGATTCATTTAGAATAGCTATTGACTCAGACATGAAATTCGGATTAGTCCCCCGTTCCTATGCGCCACGGTTATATTTTTTGCCTTAGAACAGTGGTACTAATCCGGATTTCATGTCTGAGCAAAAAGCCATCCTCAATGAATCTGGGGACAAGGCCAAAGATGTTGCTTTTCTTGTCTTGATAACTCGGAAATTCTGAGGGCGGATTCCTGCAATCTTAGCTGCCTTTTGTAGTGCAATGTGTGTTTGGTCTGAAGCATAGACCACTAGCTTGTTAATGTTTTGCCTTCCAATTTGATGCAGCATTTGATCCTTTGCAGCAACTATGGATCACAAAATGGCTTCGCAAGTTGTACTTGCAGGACCTCACCTCCGGTTCCTGACAAGAGAAATGATTTGTGTTGGAATTGATCAGCTTGTCTTAGAGTTTGTGAAGATTCCAGCTTTAGTGTTGAGTTAATAAGTTGGCATTTTTGTGGAAAAGAGCAAAAGTTGCATGCGTATGTTAATGCATGTCTGGTGTAATGCTTAGTTTAATTTAAAGTAGTTGTAAGATAAGCCTTAGGAAAATGAAAAGTTAGCATGCTTGCTTAGTGTTTTCAGGCATGCAAAGGTTTAATCAAGTAGCCTACACTAGGTTCTATGTTAGTGGACTCTTTTGGTCTATATAAGTGAGCTGCTGCAGCATTGTAAAAGCGTGGAGAAAATTGATTTTTCTCTTCCATAATCAAGAGTGTTTAAATAAATTAAGAGAGTTTTATGAAATGAGAAGAGAGATTCAGAACTAGAGAGCCTTATCTAAGTGTTCTTCAATGTTCATAAATTAACTCCTCTTCTTTGCAATTGATGTTCTTGAAGAATTCTGGAATTTCCAGAATTTGGTGCCATTTGACTTACATCCTAGAACACAGCATTCGGCCACTCCAGTTTGGTGCGATTTTCACCAAGTTTCTGCTTTGCTTACTGTAGATAAGTATCAGGTATTAGAGTCTTAGGAAACTAGTAACACAGAGGTGGTTAGGATAATGATAACACTTACCTTGTACTGATGAGGTTTACCCAGTGCAGATGATAAGCACTTCTATAACATATATCACTTGATGTACATATCTTGTAACCTAAAAGTTCTATAAATACATACGTACACAGCTCATGAGATGCATCTGAGCTTACAACACTTTGTGAGTTTTCTATATGGTAGCGGAGCAATCTGCATAAATGCATCGATCCGCCATGTTAACTAGTTCCCAGGATTCTGATTCCAGCTCACAGAGTGGTGCACTCAATCCTCCCGTTCAAGGTGGACCACTTCCTCTTGCCCAAGATGACCAACGTGCGCTTCCCGTGCTTTCCCTTTCCAATAAAAGCCCGTGTCTTCATTGTCCTTTGGGCAAGTTGTGTCGAGAGTCTCTTCCTCCTACTTTGAGTCGTAGTAAACACCCTCTTGATCTCATTCACAGTGATGTATGGGGTCCTGCCCCAACTCTAAGTTCTGAGAATCATAAGTATTATGTTATTTTTATGGATGACTATAGCAAATTTATTTGGTATTATCCTATAGCCTTTAAATCCGATGTGTTCAAAGCTTTTACTCATTTTCAGGCCCTAGTTGAGAGACAATTTGAACGAAAGATTAAACAGGTTCACACAGATTGGGGAGGAGAATTCCGGACCCTTTCCGCTTTCTTTAACAAAGTTGGCATTCAACATCGTCTCATGTGTCCACACACACATGAACAAAATGGGGCGATTGAACGGCGACATCGCCATGTTGTTGAAACCGGGTTAACTCTTATGGCAACTGCTAACCTTCCTCGTCAATATTGGCAATTTTTGTTTGACACTGCTGTTTACTTAATTAATCGCATGCCAATGAAAATATTGAACGACAAGTCTCCCTATGAAACATTATTCCACACAGTACCAAAATACAAATTCCTTAGGGTTTTTGGGTGCCTTTGTTTTCCCTTGTTGCGACCCTATAATCGACACAAGTTAGATTATCATTCTCAACCATGTCTTTTCTTAGGTTACAGCCCTTCCCATCATGGTTATCGCTGCTTATCCTTGGCAACTAATAGAGTTTATATTGCACGACATGTGCAATTCTTTAAAACCATTTTCCCTAAACAAGCAGGTCTCTTAGGTCCTTCCCCTTCTGCCATGCATACTCTGCCTAGAGATTCTTGGGTCACAGTTCCTTTTCAAGTATTTTTCCCTAGTCTTCCTTCAAATACATCTGCCCCCAACCCACAAATCTCTCGCACCAACATCTCTTCACCTACTCCAGTCGGTGTGTCTCCGACGACCTCGCTTCCCTCCTCTGATAACTTCACTTCAGAATCTACTGTAGGTACAGCTCCTTCCTTACCGACACCCTTGGCACGAACTCCATCCCTGGATGCCTCTCCTTCTCCACCAACCGTACAACCTCCTCGCCACCATCGGATGACCCTATGGTCTAATCCGAAACCTACCACAAGGTACTCTCCTTCTGCTCATGTTATTGAACCCCATCCTTTGTCCTCTACATCTGACCCGACCATAGAACCGTCTTGCTATACGGAAGCCAAAAAGCACAGAGCTTAGAGGTTAGCCATGATTGATGAAATGAATGCTTTGGTTCAGAATCAGACTTGGTGTCTTGTTCCTCGTTCTCCTCGCATGAATGTTGTAGGCAGTAAATGGGTGTTTCGCATCAAACGAAACTCTGATGGGTCTGTTGAGCGCTACAAGGCTCGTTTAGTGGCCAAGGGCTACAATAAGCGTGAAGGAATCGATTATAACGAGACATTCAGTCCGGTGGTCAAGCCTACAACAGTTCGCTTGATTTTATCTCTTGCTACTATGTGGGGGTGGCCTTTGAAGCAGCTTGATATTCGAGATGACTTTTTGAATGGCAAACTAGAGGAGGAGGTTTACATGGCTCAACCCCAGGGGTTCGTTGATTCGGCTCGCCCTGATTATGTGTGTCATCTTCGCAAGTCCCTGTATGGCTTGAAGCAGGCCCCTCGAGCATGGTACTCTCGTTTAAGCTCATACCTTGTCACCAATGGCTTTGTCACTTCCAGGTCTGATCCTTCATTATTCATTTACAATAATCATGATGTGACTACGTATCTATTAGTTTACATTGATGATATCATTTTGACGAGTAACAAGCCAGCGTTTTTGACGAGTCTCTTATCTACTCTAAGTCGGGTCTTTGCCCTTCGTGATCTCGGGATGCCTAAATACTTCCTGGGTGTGGAGGTCACCGATCTGCCCACAGGCCTTCTCCTGACACGGAAGAAGTAAATTGATGAGTTACTCAAGAAAGCAGGGAAGGAGACATGCAAACTGATTCAGACCCCTACAGCTACCTCGGTTGCATTACACACAAACTCCAGTGACTTGTTGTTTGATCCTTCCCTCTACCAGCAGCTGGTTGGATCATTGCATTACTTGTCTCTCACTCGTCCCGATATTGGCCTGGCTGTGGGCAAGGTCAGTCAGTTTCTTCATGCACCAACGAATGAGCACTTCATTGCAATCAAGTGTATACTTCGGTATCTGCAGGCTACTAGGCAGTTAGGGTTGCTTATTACCCGGTCCAATCATCTTGACCTGCAAGTGTATACGGATGCTGATTGGGGGGGGTAATGTGGATGACCGGAAGTCCACAGAAGGTTTTCTCGTTTACCTTGGTCAAAACTTGATATCCTGGGGGTCTCGAAAGCAACATACGGTTGCACGCTCCTCCACGGAAGCTGAATACAAGTCTCTGGCAAATGGTGCTGCTGAGGTGACCTGGTTGTGATCCCTCCTTCAAGAGTTAGGTGTTTCCACAGCAACCCCAACTCTTTGGTGTGACAATTTAGAGGCTACTTTCCTATGCATGAATCTGGTTTTAAAGGCCCACACAAAGCATGTAGAGATTGATTATCATTTTGTTAGGGACTTGGTTGCACAACGCCGCCTTTAGGTTCGTTTCATCAGAAGTGAGGATCAGCTAGCTGATATCCTGACTAAGCCACTGTCCACTGTCCGTTTCCAAGCACTATGCAACAAACTGAAGCTCTCTTTGGCACCACGCTTAGTTTGAGGGGGAATGTAGCTAAGTATCAGGTATTAGAGTCTTAGGAAACTAGTAACACAGAGGTGGTTAGGATAATGATAACACTTACCTTGTACTGATGAGGTTTACCCAGTGCAAATGATAAGCACTTTTGTAACTTATATCACTTGATGTACATATCTTGTAACCTAAAAGTTCTATAAATACATAAGTACACACAGCTCATGAGATGCATCTGAGCTTACAACACTTTGTGAGTTTTCTATACTACTGTCCTGAGTTCCTTCAATTTGGAAGGTTGAGCATTTGTCAAAGCCAACTAGGGACAAATTGTTCTATTTCTATTTCTGGTTGACTGACTTATATCTTTTCAATTTGCTAAAATTTGAAAATTTATATTGCTCAAAATAATACCAATGAAATATAATTTGTTGACATTCAAGGTAGTCGATGATTTGTCAAGCACAAGGGATTGAAAAGATAGTCTAACATGATCTAAGCAAATAGCTTCAATGCACATAAATGGCCCTTTACCGCCCTGGATTGTTGCTGCCTTCGGGTAAAAGATCCACAAGCCCTTACCAAGTCCCTCGCAACAAACCCCGAGTGTCTCAGGAACAAGAATACGGATTCCAAGAAAGTAGTACTGGACTATAAGGACTGGCAAATAGCCCTCAGCAGAAGATTTCGATCTTTGAAACTTTGGCTTGTGATGAGGAGATATGGAGTAGTGGATGATCTTAAATTTTCCAGAGGAACCACGTAAAAATGCGCAAAACTTTTTGAAGAGTTTGTGGCCGATGACCACAGCTTTGAGATTGTGGTTCTAAGGAATTTTCCGATGCATGGTTTGTTTCAGGGTTTTGGCATTGCCAAAAGTTTAAATGGTCTAGAGAAATGGTTTCACTAATTCCGATACGATCTCTGCAGATGATAAGCGCAGAAATGAACTGAATAGAGAACTGCGAAGTGACTCAATTTCGCAGTTCAACTTCCAGGTTGGATACGATCTCTGCAGATGATAAGCGCAGAAATGAACTGCACATGGAAACCAAGCTTCCTCACTAAAAAGGAAGGGAAAGATTACGTTGAGAAAATGCTATTACCTACAACCAGGAAAAAAAAGTTAAATATTAAAATTTACACTTGTAAAATTTCACCTATCACCGTTCTCTCCCAATTTAGTGAAAAAGTGTCTTTCAAGTTTCAAGAAGGAAACGAAGAATGGAAATTAAAAACTTGGTCAAAGGAAAAAAAAAAAAAACACACTGACCTCGGGTCGTTCGATTGACGAAAACAATGCGTCGTCTACTCCACAAAACGAAGAACAAAAAACCCTTCTTCCCCTTCCATTCCTTCCCTAAAATTTGGCTGCGCCACCACCGGCAGCAACTCAAAAACAACACCAGTAGCTACCAGCTCTCTCCGTCTTTGCCCCTTCACCCTCCGATTCCCTTTCCTCCATAAGGAAAAATGACTTTGACGATTGACCCACGTTTCGTTTTCTTGCGAAACACAGTTTTTTGAAGGAGGAAAATGTTGTTGTGCTGTGTTTTTCTCGTCTTAGATTGGTAGTCTACTACCTAAGTGGAAGGATTTCGATAGTCTGTTGATGTTGTATCATTTCTTTTTGTTTCTGTCTTACGAAGTATTAACAAGTCTTCTGTTCTATATTTCCATCCTGTCATTGGACTCACTGCTTATTGGAGCCTCATGCATTGGAGTGGTCTCATGGGGTTTAAACACAGTGACATAGCAAATTGGAGTCTTTTTTTCTTCTACTTTATTTGATCATGAGAATGGTCTCTTGAATTGGAGGAGCCTTCAAATTCACAAGGCGAAAACTCCAACATTTCCAGTTTTGCAGTCTTGTTTTGGAGATTGAGTTGAATATGTTTTTAATCAATTGAGGCAGGTCACCTCTCAGTATATATTTATGAATGTTTTAGTTGGAACCTTCTTGCCATTCGAATGATAAATTCAGAATCTTTGGTTGGTTTTCTTTGTCATCTTTTTTTGGGTTGTGGCTAGCCTGTATTACTGTTTGTTACTGACCCAAAAGGTTGGAGATTTCAATTCATCTTCAATCTTATTTGCCCATTTTTCACTTATAGTTTCTACAGCATTGGCATTTCTGCATTATGGTATTTAAAATTCAATTGCTAATGTTACGCCAGGAGCCTGCCTTCCTGTGTTTGAATTCTCCTATGTATTTAGCCAAGTGCTAATTGCTTTTGAACTGGATTTAATACGCATCCTGAATATTTTCTTTTGGAAGAGCTTATTGTGGCAAATATCATGGGAAGTTCACATGCATAAATTCCCTGTTTAATCAATTGCATTATCGTAATTGCTTAGGCTACTTAGATGAAATGCTTGATCATTTCATGAGATGTTAAATGTTGGTGTGAAGTCCAACATACTCATTGAGGCGAAGAAGGATCAAATTTCACGTTATGGTTATATTACATCAGCTCTGTCCGGTAGTATTCATCTGTTACTTGTTTTGGTTTCTTTTTTTGAATTTTTATTACAATAAAATATGTTTGAATGATACATGCAACTTGTTTTAGTTTTCTTGCATAATCAGACATACAGAACCTGGTGTTACTTTTGATCTCATGATCAATACAAGCTCCAGCCTTATTTGTGAATTCTTTTTGCGAGATATCACTTCCTTCGCTCCTCTTCTCTCCAATGTAATGGCTGTTGCATAATTCTGAGAGGCGGTTGGAATTGGTACATCAGCATTTCTTTTGGAAATATGGTCTTCTACTGAACAGACAAACTGCAAGAATAAACTTTTGCGACGTGGCTGTCCTGGTTGAGGCTTTCCAGATGAGTGAAACTTATCAAATTGATCTACCTTATGTAAGAAATTTGCTACACATGTACTTCTTATCAATTTGCTTATGTTCTGATACGCTTCTAAGCAAAAAGGTTTGTAACACTACTGCTTGAACACCAGCAGCGTGTTTCTAGACATAACAGGAAAACCATCATTCTTTTCTTCAAGTTATCGGCTTGGTCTGTAAGCATGAAAATGATATACTATTGGTCTTGATATCACTAACTTCACCAGTGTAGCTTCCTGCCGTCCAAAAAAATGGCCTCTCTTCTGTTGTTACAATTGCCTCCAGTATTTCTTTCATGACAATCATTTTTTACTGCAATCTGGAAAAGAAAACATTTTGCTGGATTGTTATCTTGATCTCTTTCAGTTGCGAGGTCTGTTTGGCTCTCTTTTAGTCTTTCTCATGTGCATGCATCTTTAAATTTAGAATGACAGAAAACTTTACATTTACAGTTCGAATACTTTTGACAGAAAATGCAAAAACCATGGTATTATTATTTTTTACATTGAGAGGATGTTTCTCTATGTTAATTTTTTTTTTCTTTTCTTTTTTTCCTTTTTGTGGTGAACTTTTTCGAGTTAAAAAAATCAACATCTTGACATGGAAGGTTTCTATTAAGGGTCTAACATGAAGGCTGAGCAGTGATACTCATACTTAGCTGGGAGAAGAAATGAAATATTGGACAATTGACCCTTTGTTTTCTTCATATGAGTTAGCTTTGCAATAAAATGTAAAACAAGTTGTCGATGAAGTTCAAAGCTGTGACGATGCCACTTGCCAGTGTACTTGAGGCTCCATTTCTCTGTAAAACATACACTTTTCTTCTTTTAGTTTTCTAGTTTTGTTTCCATCTCTTGATAAAACTTTACTACACGGTTTGAAGCACAGGTAATGGAATGAATCGGCATTGTTATGAAGGACCATGGCTCACTTGCAATGAAATATTTGTTCACCTTTTCAGTGGGAGAATAAAATGTGAATATCAATCATCATTTTGTTCAGCTGCTCAGGTTATTTGTTCTCCTTTGATTTTCTGGGCAGACATTATGATCGCCAAACTCCAACAAATTATGGTTTCTGTTTCCTTTGTACATTTGAACGTGATATAGCACTCTGGATTCCACTTTGGTTTATTGTTTTAATTAACAAGGAATAGGAGATAGAAGAATCATACCAAGCAAATCACACCATTGAAGGGGTGGAGCAACGAGAAGGATGGAAGTCTTCTGAGGTTGCTTTTGGTTCAGAGAGCTTGAATAATCAGAGTGAGAAAGTTCTTCCATCAAAATTGTTCTTTTCTGCTTTGAATTGCGCATTGTGTATTCTAAAACAATGTTGTTCTATGCAATCTACATCAATTTTCTTCTATGTTACGTCAATCGTTGTTTACATGAATTAATTGATCATTTTCCTCTTGTTCCTTCATCCGTCCATTCACAGTTAAGATGGTGTGCCGGATTGCATTACTTGCTGCAAAGTTGAAATTTCTTATGAAAAATCTCTATTTATCTATAAACTACCACGACTTGCTCTAAGTATTGGAGAACGTTTTAGTCCGCTTGGCACTTCTCGCTTTTTCCCCAATCATTGTTTAAGTCAGCCTTTTTGGAATGTTACTCAGCAAAAATAGAACAAAGTAAAAAATAGTAGAAAATGGGAGGAAAACTCTTGTGTTGAACATACAAATATGCTCGTATTCTTACAATGGTGGGGCTCTCTCCCCATATATAGGTATTCCACCTCTTTAACAGTCTTTGGTTATTGAGGTTCCAGAAATTCTCACGTTCTATGCGATTGTATATAAAATGGGAGCATTTTACGAGATTCTGAAAAATTCTGCACAATTCTGGACTTGGTCGCGTTGATCATATGCTCTGATGATGATTAATCAGTTAAATAATTGTATAAGCACGCCATTGCTAAGCCATCGTCTTCCCCACTTAACAACTTCAATCAGTGACTTAACCACGTGTAGCATATAGAGATATCAAATATACGTTCAGGTAATACAATAAACAAGGTCTCCATCACGAAAAAGACACAAGGAGGAAAAAAAAAATTGCACTTTTTTGGTTGGCAGGTACTAGTCAGTGTCTTTCCTTTTCCTATTATTAGCGATTCTTCAGTTCACATTTTGCTCTGATACTGGCAAATCAATGATTCTTTTTATGACTTTTCTGTAGCTATTCTTTATACGCAAGGGAAATTTTTTTGAGAAAACAACGGGTTATGACTTTTCTGGTGGTGTTCATCCAATTTTTCTGAGTCCTGGTTCAGTTTGTGGGGATGTTAGGACACGTTAATCCTGATCTAGGCTTAGATACAAGTTGTGTCTTATCCTCATCATGATAGGTATAGACTGTATGTATCAAAGTGATGATCATATTAGAGTCATAGACAATGTGTATATCTTATTCATGAAAATCACTGTAAAACAAGCTAATATATAATACATACCAGGCCACAATATTCTGTGCGCCATTCTCAATTTCTATCTGCATATTACTCGTTCCAATACGTTTAATTGCAAATGGAACAGTATCAATTTCAACTGGATATACCATTTTGCTCGCCCCTTTACTTTTGTAGTAATTAAGAAGTATTGCCACTGCTTGCAGTAGAATTAACCATTGAAACCCATATCTTCTAAAATGGCATCCAAATGTTCTTGGACAACCTTCCATGCCAAAAACACATGGCGATCTTCGGTGAGGCTTGCACCCACTGCAAAGCGTAGCATGTAAATTCCCCCAACCACAGCGTGAGTCATATACAAGTTCCCTGACTTATTAATTCTCTCCAAAAGTTCACGATTCAGTTCATTTCTGCGCTTATCATCAGCAGAGATCATCTCAGTAATGTTGAAACCATTTCTGTAGACCATTTCAACTTTTGGCAATGCCAAAGCCCTGAAACAAACCATGGCAAAGTTTCTTGGAACCACAACCTCAAACCTGTGGTCACTGGCAACAAGTTCTTCGTAAATCTTTGCCATCTCTACGTGGTTTCTAAGGAAGTTTCTAAGGTTATTAACACCATAACTCCTTATCACTAGCCACAGTTTCAAGGATCGAAACCTTCTGCTGAGGGCTATTTGCCAATCCTTATAGTCCACCACTTTCTTGGAATCCGTATTCTTGTTCCTGAGATACTCGGGGTTTGTTGCGAGGGACTCGGTAAGGGCTTGTGGATCTTTTACCCAAAGGCAGCAACAATCCAGGGTGGTAAAGAACCACTTATGTGCATTGAAGCTGAATGAGTTTGCACCCTCCATGCCATCAATGAAATGGCGGAACTCGGGACAAACGCAGGAACTACCTGCATAGGCAGCATCAACGTGAACCCATATTCCATACTCTGCAGCAACATTGCATAGTTCCTTCAGGGGATCTACTGCCGTGGTTGAAGTTGTGCCAACCGTGGCGCACAGGAACAGTGGTACTAATCCGGATTTCACGTCTGAGCAAATAGCCATCCTCAATGAATCTGGGGACAAGGCGAAAGATGTTGCTTTCGTTGTCTTGATTACTCGGAAATTCTGAGGGTGGATTCCTGCAATCTTAGCTGCCTTTTGTAGTGCACTGTGTGTTTGGTCTGAAGCATAGACCACTAGCTTGTTGATGTTTTGCCTTCCAGTTTGGTGCAGCATTTGATCTCTTGCAGCAACTAAGGTGCACAAAATGGCTTCGCAAGTTGTACCTTGCAGGACTCCACCTCCTGTTCCTGAGAAGAGAAATGATTTTGGAAGATTGAGCATTTGTCCAAGCCAATCCATGACTATGCTCTCTAGCTCGGTTGCAGCAGGTGAAGACATCCAGTTGAATCCAACCACATTAAATCCAGCACTAAGCACTTCACCCAGAAAACCTGCAGTGCTCCCACTTGAAGGGAAATATGCAAAGTAATTTGGGCTTTGCCAATGTGTTATGCCTGGAAGGATATGTTTCTGGACATCTTGGAGGATTGTCTCAATTGGTTCAGGAGTATATGGGGCAGATTGTGGCAAAATTTTAGGAAGATATCCTGGTTCTACTTGGCTTAGAACTGGGTATTTCTCTATGCTGTTGTAGTAATCTGCAATGAAATCAATGATTTGGTGGCCTTGTCTCCTGAACTCCTCAGGGTCTAGTGGATCCATGGGATAAGGAAAAAAATGTTTCGCTATAAATGGCTTGCTGACTAGCTTGGAGCTACGAAATGTAGTATAAAACAGGCGATCTCAATATATATACATACATATACACAAAAATTTAAGTCTCCTCTCACCTCCATAATTAAATAGTTACTTTTAATCCATGTGTTTTGGTTTTGTTAGGGAGATTACTTTTAATCCATGTGTTTTGGTTTTATTAGGGAGATCTGTTATGTTTCTGTTTCTTGTTGGTATGAAATCTGAACGATGGGAACCGAAACTGCGTGGACAATATAACTGACACTAATCTGGAAGTTACAGTTTGTGTCTAACTGATTTCACAACTTTTAGGATAATATTTTCTTGGGAAATTCTACGGCACCTTGGCCAACGTATGGGGTACCAAAACCCAGGCTGACGTGGACCAATAAAATTTTTTTGACATAATTATTATTTTAATATTTTCATAACTTTATAGAATAGCCCTTTAACTTTCAGTAATTACTAAATTATCCATTATTTGTAAGAATTACAATAAAAACTCGATAATATTATGAAATTACTATTTTGGAGTGTAGATTATGCAGAAATTTTTTAATGTCATTTTTAAAAAAAGGAAATGAAACGCCCCGACCCGTATTTACCGTGTATAGTAAACACGTGCCGGAACTGTAACGACTCAACCAAACAACCCATAGTGTATATAACAGAAATTCGGGCTCAACAGCCCAAAATAAAACATCAGAAATCTGGCTCTTCGGCCCAACAACAAAACATATCACCCGTACCCGGGATCATCTATAACATCATAATCGGCCCATTGGCCCAACAATAGCAATATAATGCACAACGGAAGACTTAATAACTCACAAAGAAACTATATGCGACACTGATGCAACTATGGATCCAAGTCCTATTCAAGGGATAACGCCGCAGCCTGTCTGGAATGCACCAAACTTGTACCACAAATAACTCATCCTACGGGATGAAAGCCCGCAGGTGAGGGGTGAGTCCGAAGTGCTCACAACCATGGATAGACGATCAATATGCAACACTAAAATTACTCAAGGCGAAAACACAAGCATAACAGCCAAAATGAAAAAAAAAATCCAAAAGACTCGACCCAAAACCGGTCCAAGACCCAAAAAGACTTAAACAAAATCCAATTTCCAATTTTATCTTTCTGGGCCCTGTCACGGATAAGCTAGGGGTCAGACCTGGTTATCAACATATTTCGGGTGCCAGACCAAATCCAAGAAAGCCCAGGGATCGACATCCCAAAAATAATCACGGGATAGACATCCCAAGCATAGACATGCTTATCACAAGTAACCCAGGTCATGGCCACCACAAAACAGTCTTAAACCATCGAGTCGTACCACTACTTACCACGTGACAATTATATTATCATCTTTCCAATCCAAATCTCAGGGATCAACATCCCTAACCAAAATACCGGGATAGACATCCCATCCAAAACCGAGGATCGACATCCTTATCACAATTTATTATTTATTCCATTATACTTATACCAAAAGACATAGTGATAACTTTCCAAAACTCAACACGGGGATAAACATCCCAAAAACCAATCGAAGCACTGGGATAAACATCCCGAAACAAACCACAACAATTGCAACAACCAACAGTGCAATAATCACCAAACACAATAACCGAGTAATATAGGCACATATTGAAGAAAATCCATCCTCACCTTGGCCGATTACTCAACTCCAGAGACAATGTCCGGTCCGAAGCCGGCTCCTCGGGAAACTGCCCGATATCCGAACCTATACAACAAAACAATATATACACATAAATGCATATAATCGGTATGCTATGATGCCAAAACTGCGAAATAACCCATCCCGGTTCATATCCTTTATTATCTTATTTTACCGAAAATATTATACCGTACGTATATCCGAATATAATTTCGGTACCATACTTTAATTAAAACTCTTTTCAAAATATTTTCATAAATTAATTATGAAACGCCCCGACCCGTATTTACCGTACATAGTAAACACGTGCCGGAACTATAACGACTCAACCAAACAACCCAGCATACAGTGTATATAACAGAAACTCGGGCTCAACAGCCCAAAATAAAACATCAGAAATCTGGCCCTTCGGCCCAACAACAAAACATATCACCCGTACCCGGGATCATCTATAACATCATAATCAGCCCAATGGCCCAACAATAGCAATATAATGCACAGCAGAAGACTTAATAACTCACAAAGACACTGTATGCGACACTGATGCAAACTATGGATCCGAGTCCTGTCCAAGGGATAACGCCGCAGTCTGTCTGGAATGCATCAAACCTGTACCACGAATAACTCATCCTACGGGATGAAAGCCCGCAGGTGAGGGGTGAGTCCGAAGTGCTCACCGACGAAGGATAGACAATCAATATGCAACACCGAAATTACTCAAGGTCAAAAACACAGGCATAACAGCCAAAATACACCAGACCGAAAGGCTCGACCCAAAACCGGTCCAAGACCAAAAATACTCAAATAAAAATCCAATTTTTCAATTTTATCTTTCCGGGCCCCGTCACGGATAAGCTAGGGGTCAGACCTGGTTATCAACATATTCCGGGTGCCAGACCAAATCCAAGAGAACCCAGGGATCGACATCCCAAAAATAAGAGCCCAAGGATAGACATCCCAAATATAATCATGGGATAGACATCCCAAGCATAGACATGCATATCACAAGTAACCCAGGTCATGGCCACCACAAAATAGTCTTAAACCATCGAGTCGTACCACTACTTATCACGTGACAATTATATTATCATCATCCAAAACCAAATCACAGGGATCAACATCCCTAACCAAAATACCGGGATAGACATCCCATCCAAAACCAAGGATCGACATCCTTATCACAAATTATTTTTCATTCCATTATTCTTATACCAAAAGACTCAAAGATAAATACCCAAAAACTCAACGTACGGGGATAAACATCCCAAAATCAAATCAAGATAATGGGATAAACATCCCGAAACAAACCACAGCAAATGCAACAATCAGCAGTGCAACAACCATCAAACACAACAACCGAGTAATATAGGCACATATAGAAGGAAATCCATCCTCACCTTGGCCGATTACTCAACTCCGGAGACAATGACCGGTCCCAAGCCTGCTCCTCGGGAAATTGCCCGATATCCGAACCTATACAACAAAACAATATATACACATAAATGCATATAATCGGTATGCTATGATGCCAAAACTGCGAAATAACCCATCCCGGTTCATATCCTTTATTACCATCTTTTACCGAAAATATTATACCATACGTATATCCGAATATAATTTCGGTACTACTTTAATTAAAACTCTCTTCAAAATATTATATTAAATAATTATACTTTTCCAAGATATTAATTACCATAGTTTTCTAGAAATTATAACATATATATAGTTTCCAAAATATTAATCCAAGATATTTTTCTAGCAACATAATTATATATATATATGTCACTTATTTTAGAAAATATAACCCTTTATCAAAAATATTTATGAAGATAATCATATGCTACTTATATACTTTTCCAGAAAATATGTACTCATAAAAGCTTATTCCGTAAATGATTACAAATTAATAGATATACATTTTTATTTTCTTTAGACAAATTACATTCCAAAACAATTATATATCAACATGAGTATATACTTTCCATAAATATTAATTATGTATACTATATATATATGGTTTTTCCAAAAGTATTACTATAATTTATTTTCCAAAATTATCCATATATCAGATCTTATTTTAATCAATTATTATTATTTTTATTTTAAAAAAACGGACTGGACCCGAACAGTACTGGCCCAACCCACTACACAGGCCAGCCCAGGCCCCAAGCAGGAACCCAAGGACAGGCCCGCACAGCAGGCCCAGCAAGCCAAAACCCAAACCGAAATCCACATCTTCACACCAGCCCATAACCCAAATCAAACCTAACCCAACCCACACATCTCAGCCCACAAACACAACCCAACAACCAAACCCTACCCAAGCCCATAACCTAACAAGCCGGGTCAACCCGCCCCGTGACCCACATCCGGGTCATCTCTTCCCAACAAATACTGATAATATTCATCCATTTACGGAGTGAATTATTCATCATAATTTAAAATTTTCAAAATTTAAAAATAAAATATGGAAAATACTTCTTAAATTATAAATTTAAATATTTTTTAGAATTTTAAATTTTAATCAAATATTAAAAATATTAATTGAAATATTTGAATGAATTTACCAATTTTATTATCGGGGCCCT
This sequence comes from Turnera subulata, assembly GCA_028386065.3. Taxonomy (NCBI): domain Eukaryota; kingdom Viridiplantae; phylum Streptophyta; class Magnoliopsida; order Malpighiales; family Passifloraceae; genus Turnera; species Turnera subulata. Next base: position 22,650 of record JAKUCV010001880.1, read on the forward strand.
GTCACGGTTAAGCTAGGGTCGTACCAGGTTATCAACCTGTTCCTAGTGCCAGATCAACATCCAAAACCCGGGATCAACATCCAAAACCAACTCACAGGGATCAACATGCCAAATATCAACCAAGTATCAACATGCTTATCACAAGTAACCCGATCATGGCCACCATAAAACAGTCTCAAACCATCCGGTTGTACCACTACTTACCACGTGACACTTAAGTCATCATTATTCAAATTCACATTTTAATTCCAATTCCCAAATTCCAAATATCCAACCTGGACCTCAATTAACAGACAACTTTCTGTTAACTGTTCAACAACAAAAACAATAAACATAACAGTTAGCAGACCATTCCTCTGCTAATGTCCAAGACTCATATTCAATCCATCAACAATTCCATATCATCAATTAACCACAGAAAATGCAACAACACTCAATGGTTCAATCAATCAACATGCACATCCAACAGAGTAATATAGGTTACATATCAAGGGTTGTCCATCCTCACCTTAGCCGTTTACTTAACTCCGAATTTCCACAGTAGATTCCAAAAATCAAGATCCACGTGGAACTGCCCGTTATCGGCTCCTATGTTAAGCATAAAAAATATGCACACATAAGATGCATGGGAATGATATACAATTATAACAGTTTACGATAAACCGTAGCATAAAATACTTTCCAACTTGGTTAATGCCTCGGTTGCATTTTCTTTATCATCATCACTCACCATTTTATTCCACATGGCAAAATTATACTTTATCCGGATATTATTCCGGTATTATACTTGATAATACCATTTCTAAAAATATTTCCATAAAATTATCTATTTATCATATCGTATATTTTTTTCGAAAATATAATTACTATAAAATAATTTTTCTGGAAAATATATATTTCCCAAAATATTTTTATGGTATATGTATTATTTTCTAAAAAGTCGTTACTATATAGTAATTTTCAAAGGATATAATCATATTCTATATATTTATATTACTTTCCAGAAAATATAATCTTATAAATATATTTTTTTGGGATAAATATAAATTTATAAGTATGCATATATATTTTTCCAAAGGTAAAATACTTCCCCAAACATTTATAATATCAACATAATTAACTGTTTCCAGGAATATTACTTATGTATACTATATATATATATTCAGAAATATCCTTTTTATTTTTATTATTTTTTCCAAACTATAATTATGTATATATATATATATATATGTTTTTTTTACTTAAATCCAGACTGGGCCATGAATAGTGCAGCCCAGACCTTGCACTGGGCCAAACCCAGGCCCCAACAGGAACCCAGGTGCAGCCCATACCTTAGGCTCAGGCGCCAGCCCATGCCCACAACACAACCCATACGAAACCAGGTCTGCTACCTAGGTCGACCCCAACCAAACGGGTTGTCTTCAACCCGTGCTCACCTCGGTGGGCTCGTCAGCAGCTGCGCGGGACGACTGACGGGGCGGCAGGGCGAGACGACGAGGGCGAGAGGAGCGCAGCAGCTACCGGTGCTGGTGCTGCAGGAGGCGGTGCGACAAGTGGCGAGTGGCAACGACGAGATGGCGAGGCTGGTCATGGCGGCGTGGTCGTTGTGGCTCTTCTGGATGGCGACGTCTGCTCTACGTCCTGCGGCGACGCACGAGGAGGAGAAAGGGAGGAGGGAGGAGGCGCGATGGTGGTGCGCTGTGAGGTGGGTGGTGGTGTTCACGGTGGAGGAGAAGAAGAAAGGAAGAAGAAAAGAAAAAGAAAAGAAAGAAAAGGAAAGAAAGAAAAAAGAAAAGAAAGGGGAAGAGGGGTGCTGCGGGTGTGTGTTGTGTTTTTTTTTTCTTTGTTTTGGTTGCACTGGTTGTTTTGAGCTCTGGTTTGTGTTGCAGGAGAAAGAAAAGGAAACACTGGTTATGGGTTTTTGCAGGCAGGAAGAAGAAGGATACTGGGGGATGGTGGCGCAGAACAAGCAGGGGAAGGGCGTGGTTTTGTAGGCAGGAAAAGCAGGACAAGGCACAGGTGACACAGGAGAAAGGCAAGCCATGGGTGACATAGGAAAGAGGCGGCGCCAAACTCAATTATGTAGGCTTGTCTGCATACAAGGCATGTACCGTCCGGACCTAAAAAATTCCAACTTTGGTCCGTAAAATCCATGGAAAAATCCCGAGCACGGGAAAGGGCTCGGTTTTGAAATCCGATGCTCGATTTACCTTGAATTAACACCCAAGAATAAATTCATAGGTAAATCACTGTTTAAAGACTTTTACAGTCCCGATAAAAATGCAAATTTTTACCCTGGCGGTTACAAGAATGGGAGAAAATTTTATTCTTATTTTATATGAAAAAAATTAATTTGAAAAGTCATAGAATAATTTATTCTATATTTAAAATTATAATATAATTCATTTTCATAATTATAATTGCTATAGCTTTTTTATTTTTTAAAAGTTTCTTTGTATAATAAAAATGAAACCTGAGTAGAATTTTTTATATAATAAAAACAAATATTTATTTATATAATTGAAATTACGTCTTGGCGCTTTGATTTAGTGTAACCGTTAGTTATTTTTATGTAAAATAGTGCAAAAAAATAATAAACCACTGAAAAAAAAACAAATGGTTTTTCATTCCCGAAGAGTCAGTTTCCAGCCTCAGGTGCGTGTGTTTAACAATGTATTTTATGAAAAAAATGGCTTTCTAAACTTTTAAAAAATTTCAATGAAATACTATGAATATTCATAGAATATTAGAATGACTTATCCTATAGCTTTTAAAATTTTTTAAAATTTTTGTTGGAGTATTAAAAATATTTACAGAATATTTGAATGAATTATTCTCAACCTTTAAATTTTTTTCAAAACTTCGTAAAGTATTTTCCACATAATTTATTATCTATAAATTTTTTACATTTAATTTCTATTACATGTACAGAAGATTATTAAAAAAAATTGAACTAGTAAATGTCCAATAAGAAAAAGAAATTACAATTTGTTAATATTTAAAATTTCAAATTATATAAGATATGTGCATAATACTAAAAAAGAAAAAAATATAGGGTCTAATATATAATTTTTCAATAACTTTAGACTAAATTGTAATTAATATTATTTATCCACATGTTCCAATATTGTTAATCCACATCATCTGAGTTTTGGTATCCTAGTTTAAACCAAGGTACAGTAGCAACCCCCTATTTTCTTTCCTACCACTAACCTTTCTGGTGTGGTATAACAGTACGAGATATATATATATATATATATATATATATATATATAAAAGAAGAAAAAATTTACCTCATGAATTGTAAACCTGTTCCACTGTGCTCCTATCATCTGTACATAAAGATGGTGGCCACACCATTCACAAAATAAAATCTTTAGGGTCATTCGGGAATGGAGCCTTCACAATAGTTTTGGCCATCACAAGAGAATGACGCTGGGCAACAACGGGAGAGGATGTGAAATGCCCCGACTCGTATTTACCGTACACAGTAAACACGTGCCGGAACTGTGACAACCCAACCAATATAAGCCCAAGCATACAGTGTACACAACTGAAACCCGAGCCCAACAGCCCAAAATAGGAAACATCATAAATAACAAAACCGGCCCAATGGCCCAATAATAACAATAAAATGCACAGCGGAAGACTTAACAACTCACTAAACACTGTATGCGACATAGATGCAAACTATGGATCCGAGCCCTGTCCAAAGGATAACGTCGCAGCCTGTCGGGAATGCACCAACCCTGTACCACAAGTAACCCATCCTACGGGATGAAAGCCCGCAGGTGAGGGGTGAGTCCGAAGTGCTCACCGACGAAGGAAAGACAATCAATATGCACACCATAAATTACTCAAGTCCAAAAAAAGGCAAAGACCGCCAAATACATACCAAACCAAAAGACTGGACCCAAGACCAGTCCAAGACCGAAAAGACTCAAATAAAACCAATTTCCAATTTTATCTTTTCCGGGCCCCGTCACGGATAAGCTAGGGTCGTACCAGGTTATCAACCTGCTCCTGGTGCCAGATCAAAAAGAACCCGGGATCAACATCCCAATATCAAACTCAGGGATCAACATCCCAATCAAACCGGCATCAACATGCCCATCACAAGTAACCCAGATCATGGCCAGCACAAAACAGTCTCAAACCATCCGGTCGTACCTCTACTTACCATGTGACAATTATATTACCGTTATTAAAATCAAATCACAGGGATCGACATCCCTAACCAAAATACCGGGATAGACATCCCAAACCAAACCAAGGATCGACATCCTTGTCACAACTCATTAAATAATCCATTATACTTATTCCAAAAGACACAAAAAATCAACACGGGGATAAACATCCCAAAAACAAACATGGGATAAACATCCCGACCACAATCACAACAAATGTGACAAACAACAGTGCAACAATCAACAAACATGATAACCGAGTAATACAGGCACATATTGAAGGAAATCCATCCTCGCCTTGGCCGATTACTCAACTCCGGAAACAATGACCGGTCCGACGCCGGCTCCTCGGGAAACTGCCTGATATCCAAACCTATACCACAAAATCATATACTCACATAAATGCACATAATAGGTATACTATGATGCCAAACTGCGTAATAACCCATCCCGGTTCATATCTGTTATTATTATCTTTACCGAAAATATAATACCGTACGTATATCCGAATATAATTTCGGTACCATACTTTAATTAAAACTCTTTTCAAAATAATTTCATAAAAAACTATAATTTTCCAAAATTATAGTTTCCATAATTTTCCAGAAAAGTAATAACCTTTTTATAATTTTCAGAAAATATTTATATAGTATTTATCTTTTTCTATATATAATAATATTTTCCAACACAAAATTATAATTACCTTTAATTTTCAAAGTACATATATATATATTTTCATAACTATAATTTTCCAGAGGAAATAATACATATATATAAAATTCCTAGAAATTATTACATGGTATAAATATATTTTTCCAAATAATATTAGTTTTTCCCAAAATATAACTTAATTATTTATCAATGTATATATATTTATATTTTTTCCAAAATATCAACATTAAATTGACCATAATTTTCTTAAAGTAAATATATAATTTTTTTCCAAAATTATATACCAGAATATAAATAAATACCTATATATATTATTTATTATTGTTATTATTTTTTTTTTAACTGGACTGGGCCATGAACAGTGAGCCCATGCCCAGCCCAGAACAAAAACAATCCAACAGGGCGAGGCCCAACTGCCCAGGCCTAACCCGCGAGACCCAACCCAACACAACAGCCCAGATCACTATGCAACCCGTCTACAATCAAACGGACCCTGCAGAACTCGGGTCTTACCTCCGGGTTGCAGCGGCTGGGGACGATGGCAGCGAGCGCGGGAGGAAGGGCGAACACAACCTCAGCAGCGGCAGATGAGCGCGAGCCCAAGGGCGGTGGAACGGCGGCGCGAGGCGGCGCGGTGGCTGAGCAGCGACGCGGAGAAGCAGATCCGCCGGGTCTGCTTCGGGTCAACGGCGCGTCACGGCGCCTCGGTGAACGGAATTCAACGGCGACAACGGGGCTGAGCTCGCGATGGCACGGCGAGCGTGCTGGTGGCGGAGGTGTGTCGAGACTCGGCCTGGAACTGCTACACGTGAACAGTAACCGGAGGATGAAGGTGACGCTACTGTTCACTCATTTTCCGGTTTTTCTTCTTTTTTTTTTCTTTATTTCTCTTTTCTTTTTCTTTGATTTTCTTTCTTTTTTTTTTTCTGTTTCAATTTCAATTTTCTTCCTTTCTCTTTTTTTTTCTTTTCCTGGCTTTCTTTTTTTTTTCCTTTTTTTCTTCTGATTTTCTTCTTCTTTTCTTTCTGTTTTTTTTTCTTTTTTTTCCTTCTCTCTTTTTTTCATTTTCTGTTTTATATTTTTTCCTTTTTCTTTTTTTCCTTTTTCTCTCTTTTTTTCTTTTCTCTCTTCTTTTTTTCTTTTCTCTCTTTTTCTTTCTTTTTCTTCTCCTCTTCTTCTCTTCCTCTCCTTCTCCTCTGCTTCCTTTCTTTTATAACAGGCGATGATACTGTGAAAATACTGTGCGTCATGTGATCATCCAATAATGCAGAGCGAGTCCGGTCCGAACCAGAAAATAACTGATATCCCCTTAGTTATTTTCCGGTGTGATTTTCCGAGAAATTCCGAAACCCGAAAAATACCAACTTAGGCCCGAAAAATCCACGGAAAAATCACGAGCGCGGGAAAACTCTCGGTTTCGAAAAACGACTCCCGATTTACCTTAAATTAATTACCCAAGATTAATTCAACAGTAAATCACAGTAAAAAGACTTTTACAGTCCCAGTAAAAATAAAAAATTTTACCCGGGCTGTTACAGGATGAGAGAAATAACGAACTTCAATTTTTCACTTCATTGTTAGCGATTGTTAGGTGAATGTAAATGAATTATATTGACAAACACATATATAGCAGCGTACAAATTTTAGTCTTTTATAAATAATTTTTTTTCCTGCCTTTTTTCACGAAGTGCATATGATCCAACAATTTCAGGGGCTTAGTTGAAGCATGCATTTTGAAGCGTTAATGATCATGTATCACCGTAACTGGCTTTGGTAATGTTCTTTAAGGTCGACCAGCATGTTGTGGCCACAACCCATGTATCTTGAAATCTTGTTTAATTATATATACTTATTAATCAATGTGTTTTGGTTTTGTTACGGAGATTTTTATGTTTCTATTTGCTGATTTGAAGCAGCAAGCAACCCTTTATTACCGGATCCCATCATTGAGAGATCGAACCAACGGTGTTATAGGTTCTCACCGGGTTTTGGTTTTTTAGTAGTCTAATCTAGGTTATACTTGAAGAACATAATGAAATTGGTAAACCTAAATTGCAAGTAAGTAAAATAAAAATAAGAAATTTAACTGAATAATAATAATTTTGATTTATTGGTCTAGCACCCTTTTATAAGAATGATTACTGACCTTATATTTATAAGGCACCGAAAGTAATCAGAAAAGGGTAAATGCATATATTGGGGTCTGTACTATTTCAATTGTCCTCCCAAGAGATCAGCTTCTAGACATTGATAGTCCATCTGCCCTTGATTCTCTAATGGTCCTAATGCCACTCTTCAAGACACTTGATTTTCAATGGTCAGTAAGCTCAATGACCACTCCTCTGGATGCTCGATTCTCAATGGTCAACAAACCCAATGACCAATCCTCTGGATATCTAATAATTAGCACCTAGTCTATTCATACCCCTAAATCCATAATTTTGGATCTCGTACAAACAGTTGCCCTCCCTCAACCTTTTAATTGAAGGCCACTGTAAATTAAAGGGGCCAAAATCGTGATCACAAAGGCGACCATTACTCGCTTGACGACCACAAGAAAACTCTGGTAAAATCCGGATCACCAGCCACAATCTCCAACGGTCCAAGGAAAAAAGTTGGACCTCCAAGGGTGACCTCTAATCTCCAGCGTCCAAGCAAAATTCGGACCACCAGGGGCGACCTCCAATCTCCAACAATCCAAGGCAAAAGTCGGACCACTAAGGGCGACCTCCAATCTTCAGCAATTCAAGGCAAAAGTCGGTCCACTAGGGATGACCTCCATTCCCTAGCGATCCAAGGCAAAATTCGGACCACTGGAGGGCGATCATCAACCTCCAACGGTCAAAGGCAACTCAAAGTCGGACTACTATAGAGCAATCACCAATCTTCAACGGTAAAAAACAAGCCAAATTCGGGTCTCTAATAATGATCCCCAATCTTCATCGATCCCAAGTAAGCCAAAGTTGGATCCTTAAGAGTGATCCCCAATCTCCATCGATCCCAATTCACTTGGCCATCGATCACAGATTCACCTGGCCATCGATCATTTGTGTCACACCGTGCCAAAACGTGAATAACTAGGTGCCATGCGCACCAACAAGTACAACATCACGACACCCGTAAGCCTAATCAATCGGTGGGCAGAAGTTAGCCTGGCGGGCACCTAAACTAGGTGCAACAACAGCAAGCAAAGTCAACCCAAATATGAAGCTTTTATTAAGGCGCAACATGCACATGGAAACACTTCAACATATGAAGTACGATAATACATATTACATTGCACACCCACATTAACTCTTGTTACAGAAGTTCAAGTTAGCAACTGGAGGCACTACACTTAGACTCTTTTTACAAAATTGTATGTACACAAAACATGTTAAAACCAAGGCTAACTATATACCCATCTCTACTGGTTACGCTAGTCCGAGCCCTCCCAAATAGGCCTAACACTCCCCTCTGAAAATAAAAGCAATTGGAAAGGGGTGAGTCTACGACTCAGCAAGTAAGCAATCATGCATGAAATGCTCACAATGCATACAAGGCTGGACATGGGCAATTAAACACAAAAAAGCAACCATCTCCTGGTTCCATCAATCCCCAACCAGCTGGGGTCTGACGTGCCCCGAAACGGTTTGTGTAGATAGGCAGTTTTCCGTCAACTCTTTAGCCCACAGCCCTATTTTTGAGACTTAACCGAACAGTCATGGAAAGTGTGCATGACTTACTGCCCATCAACACAACCCCCAACGAACATCGTGTCAAACTTGTACTTAGCCAAGCAGAATTACTTCTGCAAGGTTAGTGTCATCGCTCCCACTAACTAGAACCCTGTCTTTTGGCGCACAAGCTTACACAAGTGCCCAACAACATTATGGCACGAGCAAGCCTTGCTTGCACTGCCCACAGAATCAATTGGCCAATAATACCTCAAGTGCAATTGAATGCAATGCATATGCACAATTCTATTACCTAAGCAACATATAGTCCAACACCAAGTATCCATAAGCATCCACCAAGTAACAGAAACACAAATAGGCAGCAAGGCCTTCCATCCAAACAACAATGCATATGTAAACATCCCACACATGAGTGCATACTTACAACAACTAAGCCTCTCTAGGCCTTTCTCTCTTTTGGAGCCCTTGGTCAGTTTGGGCCTCCTTTTCACCTCCTACCGTACACAATTATGCATCAAAAATAGGCACAATACCAAGGGTCATAACATAAAAAAAACTCAAACTGAAAATCTGCCCATGCATCAGGGCACACTAATTGGCCAAGTCTGAGGCTAATCTGGCCACTGCAACGCACCAATATGTGCACCAGCGCGTCAACTGGCCATTTAGTTGGCCAATTTCTGCAAACCAAGTGCATAACACTTGCACTAAGGCACCCATCACGCCTACAAACCACCAAAAAATTCAGTCAAAGTTAATTAGCCACCCTCAGGTCAATTGGCCACCAGTAGGCCAATAATGGGCACTGCCCAAGCCAATTGGCACCAAAATCCCCACAGATTAGTACCCTTCAGCTCACCTTCTTGTTCCCCTGTATTAAAGCTCTAAGAACCCTAAAAAATTGCCTAAGTTTTTTTCTCCCCTCTAGGCTTCACAAAATGGGCAGAAAAAATGGGAGTTTTGAGGTGTTTACTTAGCTCCTTATTGCCTTGGGCAAGCAGGTGACTAAGCAGCCACTTGCTGCCATCTATCACAAGCAGCTGCCACCTCAAGCTCCCTCTTGGACAATTAACTTGAGGCAGCACGCGAATATTTTACGTCATGCTGACCCCATTATTAACTTAATCGAGCACTTAACACCCACTAATCAGCCATTAATTCTAATTAGCACACACACTAGCCAATTGGTGGGCAACATGGGCCAATTGTTGGCCAATCAAGGCCAACAATAAGCTAACCATGTGCTTAAGTGTACCAATTGTTGTTTCCACTTTTCCCAACTCCATCAAGTAAATCTTAATGTAGCTCCACTACATGTCTGGGATTTCACAATCCGGCTGCTATTATCAGCCATGCTCTCCATGGTCACCAAGTCATAAATTCACCTGGCCAACGATCACAAATCCACCTGGCCATCGATCACTTGGTTGCAAAGATCATCACGCTCTCTATGGCCCATCGGTCACAATTCAATTGGCCATCAATCACAAATTCACCATTCTACCAAAAAAAATCACAAATTCACCAGCCAATGATCACCTTGAACATCGTAAATTTCATGAATTCGATCACCAACCGAAGTCAACTCTTCGCACCACGACCTCAAAAATAGGCCAACTACACACAACCTAAAGGCGACCACTAGATCTTTATCGGCCACTACAACACTTTCTTTAGGTAAACCTTCGCCATCACATGCTGACGAAAAAAAATAGTAACAAATAAAAACACCTTAATATTGGTCATCAAGGCTAAATCGTGCTTCCCCGGTCAAAATTACATATTGACCTTAATTACGAGACAAACACTCAAAATAAATCCCAACGGCCATATGCACACTACCAAACCGACCACAGTCCACAACGACTATATTAGCCCGCTGCTACGAACCATAAATCCTACTTCCTGCTGACCGCTGAAGTAATTTTAATATTCTCTTTTGTGGTTATGTAAGTCACACGATTACCCCCAATTTCTCAGGTGGCCGCTAGGCAACACGAGTAGGAATATAAGAAGCAGAATCCAAGCCGAACACGGTTGAGCAACAAGACTGCCTCTCCCGTCTACCATGACCTTTGATACTATGAACACCCAAATTTGATCCATTAATATTTTATTATTTTGAATCATGAATGTGTTTGCGCCTATGGATTAATGAGATGATTTGATCTTAGGCAAAAATATGTTTATGATTTAATAGAATATGGATATTTTATTTGTTTAGTTCTTTTATTTATTTTGGCCCATTATTTTTGAGATGATTTAATCTTGGGTTAAAAATAAATTTAAGGTCTAGACCAATAAGATATGGTCTCTCCAGCAGTAGCAGCCCATTTAAACACATTATTTGCAGCTAATTTTGATTCTAATTTTCGTGAAAATGTGGGATTAAAATATATCTTTTTTTTTTATTTTATGTTTTTATGGTAAAAAGAGTAGAAAAGAGGGAATTTGATGTGTATTTGATAAATAGGAAAAGTATGGGAATGAGAGACAAGTTAAGATTATTTTCTGTAACAGCCTAGGTAAAAAAATTTGGTATTTTTACTGGGACTGTAAAAGTCTTTTTACAGTAATTTACCGAATGAATTAATCTTGGGTAATTAATTCAAGGTAAATCGGATATCGTTTTTTGAAACCGAGGTTTTTCCCGCGCTTGAGATTTTTTCGTGGGTTTTACGGACCAAAGTTGGTATTTTTCGGGTCCCGGAATCCTCAGAAAAATCACACCGGAAAATAACTAAGGGGGTATCAGTTATTTTCTGGTCCGGTCTGGACACGACTTACCTGCATGATTGAGTTGGGCACCGCCTCTTTCCAGTGACGCCCGTGCTTGCCTCCTGTGATACCCGTGATATCACCTCCATAAACCTATCTCCCTGCTCATGTCCCTGCTCCTTTTCTTGTTTCTCCTGCCTACCCAGTACCATCTTTTTTCTACAACTCAGTTTCTTTTTCCCCTGCAACCAACCACCCTTCACCTTCATCTTCTTTTTTTCCTCCACAAGTACACCAACACCAAGTACAACTAAACTAGTAAAAAAACAAAGAGAGAAAAAAAAAAGAAACAGAAAAAAAAGAAAAGAGAATCGACAATCACCACCGCGCCACCTCCTCCTTCTTCCCTTCTCCTCCCCGACACCGTCACCGGCCCTCAACACCGAGCCGTAGCAGACCACGCCCCACCTGCCACCGCTACCGCTTTCTCCTTCCCGTGACGTGCAGCAGCCGCCGTTCTCCTCTCTGCTACTCGCTACCGCCGTCGACCCGCGACCACCTGCTGCCGACCTCGCCTTGCCGACGGATCTGCCACCACCTCCTGCCAATAACGACGCCGGCCACGCCGCTCTCCCCTCCACGACCAGCAGGTGACGCGAAGTCGCGACACCGCCGCCAGCGACCCGCCTCCTTCCTCTGCTGCAGATCGCCACCACCGACAAGCCGCCATCGACGCCCTCGCGTCCTTTCACAATCACACCGACGCCGCCGCTGTCGCTCGGAGGCCCACCCGACGAAGCCTCGACGAGCCCCCCTGCTTGCTTGCCATGCCGCCGCCTTCACCGACAGTAGCCGGCGCCACCGTTCATCTTCCTCGTCGCGTCGCACCGTCCCGCTGGGCTGCGGCGCCGCCACCCGCGCTTGAGGTGAGGAAGATGATGACCCGTTTGATGATGGGTGGGTCGGGTCGACCCGCGTGTTGAGAGCTGGGTTTGAGGGTTTTCGGCTGGTTATGGGTTATGGCTTCGGGCTGGGCTAGGCAGCTGGGCCTGTTGCGCGGGCCTGCGCCTGGGCTCCTACCTGGGGTCTGAGTTTGGCCTGTGCAATAGGCTGGGCTTGTACTATTTGGCCCAGTCCGGTTTAAAAAAATAATAACAAATAATTAAGATAATAATAAAAACTTATATATATTTATAACCTGGAAAAAAAGGTATATGGAATATATATATTTTTTCGAGAAATATAAATACATAGTAAATTTGTAAATATAAATAAAGTAATTATCATGTTATATTATTTTCAAGAAACTAAGGTAAATAAAGTATGAATTACATCCTTCGCAAAATTACTATATAGTAACTATTTTAGAAAAGAATACATATACTATAAAATATTTTGAGTATAAGCATATGTTATTTTATAATAATTATATTTTTAGGAAATGATAAATATCTTCATAAAAATATTCTGGAAACAGATTTAATTAAAGTATTAAATACCGAAGTAATATTCGGATATATATACTGTATATTATTTTTGGAAAAGGACTTAAAAATGATTGAAGATAATTTTATGAAATATAACCGGGGAGGGGGGGGGGGGATAATGTTTAATTTACAGTTTCTAGCATGTCATGGCATACCGATTATGTGCATCTTATGTGAGCATATTTATTATTTATTATATAGGAGTCGATAACGAGCAGTTACCTGAGGAATCGGAATTGGAATCTGTTAGGCAATTCCATAACTGATCGGCTAAGGTGAGGATAAGTACATATTTATATACTGCCCGTGATATCAAGTTGCTATTTGTTTACTATGTGTGATATATGCTAGAATAATTCTTTGTGGCTGTGAATGGCTTATTGTGTGATGAATTAAATTGATGTTTGTTGCCGTTATTGGAATTGTTGATATAAGTAGGTCTATTTGTTAGAACAATAGCCCTACGCTAGAGGGGGGGTGAATAGCGTTTATCGGATTTAAACGAAATAAGCAGGAAATAAATGTGGAATTAAAAAGATTGAAGGACACAAGGATTTTATACTGGTTCACACACAACTAATTTGTGGCTAATCCAGTCCTTCAAGGTTCACTTGAAGAGTTCACTATCTAGGTTAAGCTTCCGGGTGCTTAACGAACCATTTACAACCTAGGAATTCTAATCACAAGAATCCTAAACCTGAGAGTTCAAGTCACATGAACCTCAACACTCTTGCTTGAAGATACCTCACTTCAAGACTTCTCACATAAGAAGATATACCCTCTTCCTATGAATCTCAACAAGGGAACTAACCTCCCTTAAGGTGTATAGCAATACAAACACTCAAACAAGGAACTCTCACAAAGAGCAGATATGAGTATACAGAATTAAGCTCTAAAAGGCAACTCTCAAATCCTCAATAGGATATTGGCTCAATAAAATTGATTTTGATGTATGAAATGAATGCTTCAATATTAAGAGTTGATTGGTTATTAATCAGAGCTGAGAATGCTCAATTTGTAGCTCTGAAAAGTTATATGGCCGTTTGGAATCCACTTAAGAAACACCCTTAAACAAAACATAGTGGGTGCTAAAAAGTTGTCAGAAATAATGGTCATAACATCGATGTTTTAAGGCTCAACATCGATGTTTTGTCCAGTAATTTTGAATTATTGGACTAACGGTAACTAAAACATCGATGTTCTCCAACCCAACATCGATGTTATTTTGATTCTGTGTAAAACCGTTTAAAGCTTCAGATGAAGAACATCGATGTTTGAAAGCCACCATCGATGTTATTTTGCTTCTGTGAAAAAGAGATGAAAACTGATCATTGAAGAACATCGATGTTTTACTTCACAACATCGATGTTATTTTGCTTCTGTGAACAAGAGTTAAAAGACTCAATTTGAAGAACATCGATGTTCTAAAACCAACATCGATGTTTTGCTCATGTAAGAAATATTTTCAAATGCAACGGTCATAAGAACATCGATGTTTAGGAAGCCATCATCGATGTTCTGAGCCTTCTGCCAATTTTTGAAAAAATGGTTGAAACCAAGAACATCGATGTTTGGGATTCCAACATCGATGTTATTTTGGCTCGACAAAAATAATTTTAAAGTCGACTTGAAAGAACATCGATGTTATTAATCGGAACCTCGATGTTATGACTAATTTTAAAAGCAACGACCATTATAACATCGATGTTATGGATTCCAACATCGATGTTATTTGCCTACTGCCAATTTTGGAAAATTGTTTAAAGGCAAAACATCGATGTTATAGAACATAACATCGATGTTATAGAACAAAAGATAGTTTGATGTTTGAAATATGTTTGTGTGATGCATGAGCAATCTTTGTCTTATTTTGAGCCAATGTCCTAGAAGAGTTGAGTGTTATACCTTGTACAATTTATGAATCTAACTCTTCTTTCTTGGCTCTTCAATTATTGTGCTCTTTCACTTTGATCCTTTACTCTTGAATGGTTTCTTGTGCTTGAGGATTGGTTTGCTTTCATTTCAATTCATTTCTTTTTGCTTCCTGAATAGTTTGTCAATATCAAAACCTATAAGAGGCAAGGAGGCATTAGTTCCAACAATTTCCCCCTTTTTGATAATGACAAACAATGAAAGTATATGCCAAGAGTTAGTATATGCCAAGTTGTATAGATTTCAAAGTGGGATGAATTCCCCCTAACTTGATGATGCATATATTTATTCTTCCCCCTTAAGGTATGACTTATGATTCCCCCTGAGTTCATGCATATACATTTCTTCGATTGCTTCCCCCTTTTGTCATTAGCAAAAAGAAATGGCAAAAGCAAAGTGTTATTGAATTTTTAAAAACAACATAAAACATAAACATAAGTGAAGAGTTAAGAACAATGGTCCTAGTTCCCATCATTTTCCTCATCCTCATCCTCAGTAGCTTCATCATCTTCCTCATCTACTGCCATGGGGTCGAAATCTTCATCATCATCATCATCATCACCTTCAAAGTTGAAACCTTGAAAGGTTGTGTGATATAGTGGAGGATCAAAGTTGACATGAGCAAAATAGGCACGCAGGTCATGTCCTTGCCTTTGTACCTCCAAGTCGATTCTGTCAATGGAGCATCCCAAGCTACGGAGAGTGGTGGCAATTGAGTCAAGTGTAGCGGCAGGAGCTGGAGGAGCGGGTGCTGGAAGAGCTAGTAGTTGAGGAACTGCTGCTCGTGCAGGCCTCGGGACTTCCTCGGATGGGCGCTTGTGAAAAGTGGCATCGTTAACTCCCCAAAGTTTGGAGTGAGGAGTTTGAGATCCTTCAAAGGGAGTCAGTCCTGCACTCAAACAAATATTCACAACCAAAAAAGCATATGGAAGGGGATGGTCGTTGGAAGTGTCCTCGGCCATGTGCATGAGCACAAATCGTGCCCAATTGATCGAAGCTCCGTGAATAATGGCGTGCAGGACTTTTTCGTCCTCAATTGTGAAGTTGGTGTGATTACTGGCCCGAGGTTTGATCACCCGAGTAAGCAAATAGAAAAGCACTCTGTACTCCGGGTTGATTGAGTGAATGGTTGGCCGATTGGAGTGATTACGGCGCACTTCAGTGAAACCAAGATCAGACAGCAGCTGGGTTTCATGGAGAGTGAGGAAATGATCGCCTCCATATGTCACGATGTCATGGCCTTGGTCAGGTAGGCCTGCAATCTGTCCGAACTGCTCCAGTGTCACCTGAAGACGTCTCTCATTAACACTGGCAGAGAGGACATCACCATCACGGTGAAGGGTAGTGTAGAAAGCGCGGATGTAGTCCGGATTGAAGTGGTAGTGCTTCCGCGTCACAAAATCCCAGAGACGGGATTCCCGTAAGTGGCGTTCAATATTGGCAAATTGCTTCTTCTGTGGGTAATCTTCTGGAAGATATCGAGGAGAAGTGATGGCTCGGTTTGCGTAGAAGGATTTGTAGTGTGTGAGCTCATCTTTGGAACTAAACCAAATTTCTGAATTTGGCACAGAGAATTTGTGAGTAGCACTTGAGGATCCACCTTTTTTCTTGGATTGATATTCATGAGCAACTTGCTTGCCCTTGGAACGACGTTTGTCACCAGCCATTATGGGAGGAAGAATTGACGGGAGATTTGTTGTTTGAGTGTGGAAAGGGTTGAATGTAATAGAGTGAGGAGGCTGTGTTAAAAAAAAGTTTATATAGTGGTGGCAGGAAAGTAGCCGTTAAAGCTCCAACGGCTCTTTTTTTTTTTGAATTTTGCCGTTTTAACATCGATGTTGGGGAAGGGACATCGATGTTTTCTGAAAAGCCACATCGATGTTCCAACGTTCGGCCGAAAAACTCGCATAGCTCAACGGCTATATTTTTGAAACAGCAACGGTCCAACATCGATGTTTTTATAGAGAACATCGATGTTTTATGCACTCGGCCGAATTTGATGTTTAATAAAAAATGGTTAAACATCGATGTTGTTTTCCAAAACATCAATGTTTTGGACCTTCAGGAATTTAAAGATATTAAGTGAAATAGTGTGAGTTTTTTTTTTTGAAGACTTACCTGCACATCGATGTTGTGATACTCAACATTGATGTTTTTAACATTCTGCCAGTTGTGAATTGCATCCAACATCGATGTTGGTAAGCACAACATCGATGTTGCTCTGTTTGCTTAGAAAAGTCCTTTTTGTTCAACCTCGTTTGTGATCCGAAATGAGGTGTTCCTGTAAAACAGAGTTAGTAGGACCTCGGGTGCCCGAGTTAGCAAAGAAAGATACAAGCTTTATTGAGATAGAAACATATGCAACAAATTTAAGAGATAGTAAGGAAGCCTCTCTACCACCAAGAAACATTTTCTCCTTGTCGTAAATGCACCGGACTCGAGAAAATGTCTTGTCAGTTGGACTTTGGTTGCCTCTGATACCCAACTAATCAGACAGTAAATCCCCGTGATGAATCAATAATTAATTCGATGCCAAGATTTTCAAAAAGCAGATGCTTGATTATCTGAAAAATTGGAGGTTAGTAATAAATGAATTGGCAAAGTTAGCCTGTAATAAATGCATGAATAGAGGCATCAGAGGAAGGAGCCAGAGTTCACAAATAATGCATGATCGACATGACTCAGAAACGTATAAACAATTGCATCCAAATTTAATTAAAGGTAAGACGGGTATTGGTGTGTGTTGTGGCAATAATTTCAAAGGAAGTAATCTTTGGAAGGGACACAACCAGTTTGCATCTAAGTGTAGAGTAGTCAGCCTTTTCCATTTACCGAACACCCTTTTGTAGTTTTCCGGCAATAGGTGCGGTTCAAGCTATGAAATAGTGATAAACAAATTTGCTATAAAAGGCAAGGCATTGATTAGTCAATAATTAGAAGAGTAGAGATAAAGAAAGAAAACATTTCTGACTAAAGAGAGAAAATACAAAACCTCAATAACAAGAATGCCTGCCCCATCCTCCGTTTTCTTTGTAGAGGGGGCCTCCTTAGGTAGGAGAAATCGGTTGGCCTACAGCATCATAAATGAGCACCAAGGGCCATTGCCAGAGGAACTAGCAAGGATTCCTCGTCTAGTCTTCGTAGACGAGATTTATTCGTCCCGATTCTTCGTCACCCCTATGGAAGAGATAATCTTCCTGGAACATCAACATTCCCTGCGAACTTCTTACTATGGTACGACTAATTCCACAATGTTCTTCATCTCTGACAGGTTTCAGGAGTTTCAGTTGCAACCAACCTACCAGACTTTGAACGAGAGCAGTCATTACCAGATTACAATGACAGCTCAGAGCGTTCCTCGAGTAGCTGGAGTAGCGCCCACTTGGCCAAAGGTTCGCCTTTTGGTGTGGAACTGTAGGGGTATCACAGCACGTTCCCAAGATTTTGTTCGAACCCTACGAGACCTGAAGAACCAATACAAACCAAATATGGTTCTGCTTACCGAGACTCAATGGCAGCAAGCCGGAGACCACGGAGTTATCCCACTTCGCTTTCCACCAACAAATCGGTTCGAGCTTCTTGGTCAGAACAACTCGGGTGGAATGTGGTTTGCTTGGAGTCATAGCATTGGTGTTAACATAGTTAATACTCCTACTAGCTTTACTGTCACAGCTGTTCCATATCGTTAGGAGCACATTGTAATAAGCCTGTTTACTTTTTAGCATATGAAATGTTATGAGATAGTGTGAGCGTGTCATATGTTTTATGCAAGTGTGTTTTTGTAAAATATGTAATCAAGTGTGATTGTAACATATAGTGTATGTAAGAGTCATTGTATCATGTGATTGTAAGATATCAATAAAAGTGTTTATGTTTTCAGCATGTGTATGACATAAAATTCTTCCTTGTGAATGTTCATCAAACAAGCTAGTGTTTCTCAATTTGATCAATTATGCACTAACTACTAGCTTAGCTTAAATTGAAAGAAATCTGAATATTCTTCCTGAGACATTTAGTCATGAACATGCTATCTAAAGTTCTTAACTTAAATGAGAGAATTAACTTATTTCTAAGCTGTGAAAATGCAACAAAGGCAGAACATCGATGTTCAAGAATGAGATATCGATGTTTTTGACTACTAGACAGAAATTTTAAACAGCTTGGAATGAATAACATCGATGTGTAGAAAACGAACATCGACGTTTAAAGACTACTGAAAAAATAAAGTTCTTACCGAATACAAAACATCGATGTGCATGCTCGATTTGTGGCTTGGCAGCTCTTATGGGAACATCGATGTTTACTATACAACATCGATGTTTTTCAGCTACTGGTTGAAAATCAGGTGGGCTGAAAAACTCTGAACATCGATGTTACACAAGTGAACATTGATGTTTTTATCTACTGGTCCAGTTTTTGCAACAACACTCCTCCTTGCATTATTACAAGAATCGAACAAATATCGCCACTTTTAAGAACTTGGATGCTTCTTTGGTCATTTGCTTGGAGCATCCGCAATCAAGGTACCAAAGTACACTTGATGCCTTCAAGCATACCTGCAAAATAAATCAAAGGGATTTTGGTACCCAAATCTTTTTGGGTCCTTGATGGTTAGAAACATGCCGATTATAGACCTTATCTTGTGCCCAATGTCTATGCCTAGTAAAACATACCGGGGCAATGTGACCTATTCTGTTACAATAGTGGAAAATGACATTTGGATTGTGCATCCTTCTAGGTTGATAGTAATTACCATTTTGATTATGTCTATGCATTCTAGTAAACTTGTTTTCCTTAGGTTGAGCTATGTGTGACCTAGGTTTAGTGTAATGAGATTTTTCATTCCTACCATTGTAGGCATACATTTTAGCATAATGAGATTTTCCACTACTTGCATTTGATCTTGCATTTTGAGCATATAATCTTCTATGATGAATGTGTGATCTTGTGTCATGAACATGTGATTTAGTATGGTGAGTAGAGGATGAGGCACCGAGTTTATATGTCTTAGTATTATGCACAACAGGTTTGACATCATTTGATACATGAGAAGCACCTAATCCTTCTTTTTGTGTTGGACTTCTTTGTTGTCCAAGGAGAGGATTAAGACCATTTGTGCCATTTGTAAATTTCTCTAATGTTTTCTTCAAATCATCAACTTGACACTTAAGAGATTCATTCTCATTTCCCAGTACAACACAAGCACATACATTAGAGGATATCTTCTCGTTAAGTTCATTGCAAGACATATTAAGAGCATGCTTTTCCTTTTCAAGCTTATCATTTTCACTTGATAACTTATCCTTATCATGTGATAATAATTCTACATTATTTTCTAAGGTCTTGTTCTGTTTCTTTAAGTTCTTATTAACATTTGAGACAGAAATGAATTTACTGTACAATTCACTAAATGCATTTTGCAGCTCTTCAAATGTATAATCATCACTCGAATAGGAAGTACTTACCTCTTCCGGGGATTCTTCCTTTGCCATGAAACAACGGTTGACAGTCTCAACTTGCTTGCTGTCGGTTTCCTCATAGATGATTCCCAGCATTTCCCACATCTCCTTGGCTGTTGCGCAGCGCGAGATTATTTGATAGTCATTCGGATTGACCGCACATTGGAGCATGTGTATTGCCTTGGAGTGGTTTTCGATTCTCTGGATGTCATCTTCGTTGTACCCCGCTTCCGTCCTTGTTGGAACTTGAACACCATTCTTTATCACCAGCCAAGCTGCGAAATTATTGGCTTGGATGAAAATTCTCATCCTTTCCTTCCAATATGCGTAATTTGTCCCGTCAAAGAACGGTGCACGGGTAGTGGATTGTCCTTCAGCGATTCCTGCATACAAATAACTTGAAGAAGCCATAGAAAATTTCCTCTCAAACGGTTAAGTCTTTCAGAGAGTTAGGCTCTGCTACCAATTGTTAGAACAATAGCCCTACGCTAGAGGGGGGGTGAATAGCGTTTATCGGATTAAAACGAAATAAGCAGGAAATAAATGCGGAATTAAAAAGATTGAAGGACACAAGGATTTTATACTGGTTCACACACAACTAATTTGTGGCTAATCCAGTCCTTCAAGGTTCACTTGAAGAGTTCACTATCTAGGTTAAGCTTCCGGGTGCTTAACAAACCGTTTACAACCTAGGAATTCTAATCACAAGAATCCTAAACCTGAGAGTTCAAGTCACATGAACCTCAACACTCTTGCTTGAAGATACCTCACTTCAAGACTTCTCATATAAGAAGATATACCCTCTTCCTATGAATCTCAACAAGGGAACTAACCTCCCTTAAGGTGTATAGCAATACAAACACTCAAACAAGGAACTCTCAAAAGAGCAGATATGAGTATACAGAATTAAGCTCTAAAAGGAAACTCTCAAATCCTCAATAGGATATTGGCTCAATAAAATTGATTTTGATGTATGAAATGAATGCTTCAATATTAAGAGTTGATTGGTTATTAATCAGAGCTGAGAATGCTCAATTTGTAGCTCTGAAAAGTTATATGGCCGTTTGGAATCCACTTAAGAAACACCCTTAAACAAAACATAGCGGGTGCTAAAAAGTTGTCAGAAATAACGGTCATAACATCGATGTTTTAAGGCTCAACATCGATGTTTTGTCCAGTAATTTTGAATTATTGGACTAACGGTAACTAAAACATCGATGTTCTCCAACCCAACATCGATGTTATTTTGATTCTGTGTAAAACCGTTTAAAGCTTCAGATGAAGAACATCGATGTTTGAAAGCCACCATCGATGTTATTTTGCTTCTGTGAAAAAGAGATGAAAACTGATCATTGAAGAACATCGATGTTTTACTTCACAACATCGATGTTATTTTGCTTCTGTGAACAAGAGTTAAAAGACTCAATTTGAAGAACATCGATGTTCTAAATCCAACATCGATGTTTTGCTCATGTAAGAAATATTTTCAAATGCAACGGTCATAAGAACATCGATGTTTAGGAAGCCATCATCGATGTTCTGAGCCTTCTGCCAATTTTTTGGAAAAATGGTTGAAACCAAGAACATCGATGTTTGGGATTCCAACATCGATGTTATTTTGGCTCGAAAAAAACGATTTTAAAGTCGACTTGAAAGAACATCGATGTTATTAATCAGAACCTCGATGTCATGACTAATTTTAAAAGCAACGACCATTATAACATCGATGTTATGGATTCCAACATCGATGTTATTTGCCTACTGCCAATTTTGGAAAATTGTTTAAAGGCAAAACATCGATGTTATAGAACATAACATCGATGTTATTTACTCAAAAGATAGTTTGATGTTTGAAATATGTTTGTGTGATGCATGGGCAATCTTTATCTTATTTTGAGCCAATGTCCTAGAAGAGTTGAGTGTTATACCTTGTACAATTTATGAATCTAACTCTTCTTTCTTGGCTCTTCAATTATTGTGCTCTTTCACTTTGATCCTTTGCTCTTGAATGGTTTCTTGTGCTTGATGCCATAAATATGCAGAAACATAAATATTATTAATATTACTAATATTATTATTACATTGATAATATTAAAAAAAATATTCTTCTTCTCGGTACAACGTCGACCCTGAAGCTATTAGGGTCATTGTTAATGTTAACCCTGATGCTATCGTTCGATGAGAACCATATGCCTGCGTTGTTTTGGCCAGGAAGCTCGAACCGGTTTGCTGGGGGGAACCGAAACGGGATGACACCGTGATCGTCTTCAGGCTGCCACTGGGTCTCCGTCAGAAGAACCATGTTGGGCTTGTACTGGTTCTTCAGGTCCCTCAGGGTACGCGAAAACTCCTGGGAACGCCTAGCGATTCCTCTACAGTTCCACACCAGCAGTCGGGCCTTTGGCCAATTTGGTGGTAACCGAGTGACTCTGGGCATGCTCTGGACAGTCATCCAGAGCTGATAGTAGGTGCTTTGGTCCAAGAAATGACAAGTGGGCTCTAGGTTGAATTCCTGAAGTCTTTCAGAAAGGAAAAACATGACGGAATTGGCCGAGCCGTAGAAGGAGGTCCTCAGAGTACCTTGGTCCTCTAGGAAGAACGTCTCTTCCCTGGGAGTGACGAAGAACCTCGACGAGTAGAGTTCGTCGACGAAGACCAGACGAGGCATCCTGCCGAGCTAGTTCGGTAATTCCTCTGGACGTTCGTTGATCATGCTGTAGGCCAACCGATTTCTTCTTCCGAGGGAGGTACCCTCGACGAAAAAGACAGACGATGGAGTAGGCATAGTATTTGATGCGTTGTGTTTTCTTTGCCTGAATTTTTTATTTTCTCTTGATGCTTTGTGGTTTTTGCTTTCCATTGTTTTGCCTTTTATAGAAAAAAAAGAGATTTTCTATTTTTCAAGGTATAGGCCCCACATGTTTTCGGAAAGTTTTAAATATTTTTCGGGGATAGGGAAAGCAGATTTCCTTCACAAAACTTTAAACCATTTTTTATCTTCGAGGTTTTGCTTTTTGAAAATTTTGTCGTTGATTGGATTTTGCTTTTTGAAAATTTTGCCATGGTTTGAAACTTTGCTTCGTTACTTTATATGTTTTGGGGCTACAAACGCAAGTGTTTTTCAGCTCCTTTCCAACTCACAATTTTTTATCGCCCTGGCTACCTTGGCGTTTCTTTTTATGGCTTTTACTATATTTTCCTACATCTTTTATCACATGCATCCGTGACCGTTGTGGCTAGACTGATGGGACCATACCTCGAGTAGAGTGCATGTGCGATAAGGTTGCACCTGTTTGGACATCGTGGAGAGATACGAGACCTGGCAGACGTTTTTGGCATGTGGACAGGTGGATAACATTTCTTTCGAGGGACACAGGAGGTGCTCGTGATCATTGCCTTGCGAGATAACGGATGCCTTTTTCACGTGGGAAACCGACGTCACCGTTAGCTCTGCATGTCACGTTTCTTGGGATCGAGGATGTTTTCGACCGATCTAGACCGTCAAACATGGAAACATGTTTTGTTTTAACTTCTTTATGTTTTGGTTTTGTTAAATGAATTTTGTTTTTAATTTCTTTATGTTGGTTTTACTTCCTTTTGTTGGTTCTGTTTTTAACATCTTTATGTTTGATTTTTATTTCCTTCTTATTCGTTTTCTTCTGCTTAAAAAAATGTTTTGTATTCCATTTAACATAAGTTTCTATGTTATAAAGAGAGAATTGTTTTATAAAGGAAAAAGCTTGTTTATTTATTTTTCATAACAGTTTTACAATACAGAGAAGAAGTACTCTATTGAGTTACATGCTTCTCAAGGTCTTTTACAAGCTTTTGGATGTTCTTCACGTGAGGAAAGAGTTCCGCGCACGCCAGTTCTATCTGCATCACCGCTGTGCTGACCTTCCTCAGTGAGACATCCAGCTGCATTAGTGTTTGCTGCGGAGTGCTGCTTTCAGCCGTTGCTTTGCCCTTCCGATCCTCAACTTTCTTGTTGGCACGCTTCTCTCGCCGTCTTGGGGAGGCCACCACATATTCCTTCAGACTGATGGTGTCTGTCTTAAACCGTTTCTTGGGAGGTTCTTCATCGGAGCTTGTCGGAAAAGTAGTACCACCGATACAGCTGTTGTTCTCGGAGTCTGAGGTAGTTCGAGATCGGAGTGGAGAGCCCATGGCTGTGTGTGAGTTCTCAGTTATGAGGTTCGGTTTTTATAGAGGATGAGATGTCGCATAAGGATATAAGTGACATATCGTGTTGAGTTTGGATACCTGGTGGAGTATACCAGAAGCTTATCGTGGTAGGACCCACGGATAAGACAAGGAATTTCGGGGACGAAATTCTTTTTAAGGTGGGTAGACTGTAACAGCCCGGGTAAAAATTTGGTATTTTTACCGGGACTGTAAAATTCATTTTACAGTGATTTACCGAATGAATTAATCTTGGGTAATTAATTCAAGGTAAATCGGGTATTGTTTTTCGAAACAGAGGTTTTTCCCTCGCTCGAGATTTTTCCGTGGATTTTACGGACCAAATTTGGTATTTTTCGGGTCCCGGAATCCTCAGAAAAATCACACCGAAAAATAACTAAGGGGGTATCAGTTATTTTCTGGTCCGGTCTGGACACGACTTACCTGCATGATTGAGTTGGGCGCCGCCTCTTTCCTGTGACGCCCGTGCTTGCCTCATGTGATACCCGTGATATCACCTCCATAAACCTATCTCCTTGCTCATGTCCCTGCTCCTTTTCTTGTTTCTCCTGCCTACCAGTACCATCTTCTTTCTGCAACTCAGTTTCTTTTTCCCCTGCAACCAACCACCCTTCACCTTCATCTTCATTTTTTTCCTCTACAAGTACACCAACACCAAGCACAACTAAACCAGTAAAAATAAGAGAGAAAAAGAAAAAAAAAGAAACAAAAAAAAGAAAAAATAACCGACAATCACCAACGCGCCACCTCCCCCTTCTTCCCTTCTCCTACCCGACACCGTCACCAGCCCTCAACCGTGCCTCCTCATCACCGAGCCGGGAGCAGACCTCGCCCCACCTGCCACCACTGCCGCTTCCTCCTTTTTGTGACGTGCAGCAGCTGTCGTTCTCCTCTCTGCTGCTCGCTACCGCCGTCGACCCGCAACCACCAGCTGCCGACCTCGCCTTGCCGACGGATCTGCCACCACCTCCTGCCAATAACGACGCCGGCCAAGCCGCTCTCCCCTCCACCGCCGCCAGCGACCCGCCTCCTTCCTCTGTTGTAGAACGCCACCGCCGGCAAGCCGCCATCGACGCCCTCGCGTCCTCTCACAATCACACCGACGCTGCCGCTGTCGCTCGGAGGCCGACCCGACGAGGAACCCTGCTTGCTTGCCATGCCGCCGCCTTCACCGACAATAGACGGCGCCGCCCCTATCTGCGCCGCCACCTGCGCTTGAGGTGAGGAAGATGACGACCCGTTTGATGATGGGTGGGTCGGGTCGACCCGCGTGTTGATGTGCATCTTATGGGAGCATATTTATTATTTGTTTTATAGGAGTCTATAACGAGCAGTTACCTGAGGAACCAGACTTGGAATCTGTTGGACAATTCCATAACTGATAATCGGCTAAGGTGAGGATAAGTACATATTTATATACTGCCCATGATATCAAGTTGCTATTTGTTTACTATGTGTGATATTTGCTAAAATAATTCTTTGTGGCTGTGAATGGCTTATTGTGTGATGAATTAAATTGATGTTTGTTGCCGTTGATGATATTGTTGATATTGGAATTGTTGGTGTAAGTAGGTCTATTACTATTGTTGTTGACTGTGAGGATTGTGTGAGTTGAGAATCGGGGGTACTAGTATGGGGTAACAGTTTAGAGTAAGGTTCTATTATCCAGACGAGTGGAGAGGCAGTGAGCCTGCTCGGGATAATGAGATAATGGTAGGATAATAGAAGTAAAGTAACTAGATGAGGTTAAAGAAATAAAATTGGAAACACTTAGACATCTAGTAAGTCACAGTTAAATGTTGGAACAACTAGATGGTAGCCTTTTATTTTATGATGCTGGGGGAGAGTGTGCTTGGGGTCTGCTCCCTGTCTGTACCAATTATTATTTTAGGCGCTGGGGGTGAGTGTGATTGGGGTTTGCTCCCTGTCTGTGCCAGTTATACGTGGAGGTACCAGGGCGGGGTCCACGGGCTAGCTAGCTTGACTACCAGGCGACGGCCACTATTTAACTTGTGATAGGGGCCTTGATAATAAAATTGGAATAGCGTGTCTAAAATCACGAGTGTGTCATTTAAGGTTCGTGAGAACCTTAGTTAATTGTTGGTGATGTGAATGGGAATTTATGGTTGCTTGTATATGTATATTTGCTTATGGGTTTTACCCGGTGGGCACTTCGGACTCACCCCTCACCTGCGGGCTTTCATCTTCCGTAGGTTGAGTTATTTGTGGTTCAGGTAAGAAGCATTCCAGACAGACTGCGGCGTTATCCCTCGGACAGGACTCGTATCCATTAGTTTGCATCAGGTTTTGCATATGATGATATTGAGTTTAAATGCTTCCGCTATGCTATATTTTGGGTCCCCGAGTTTGGGTGAAATGTTTTGATGTTGGGCCGATGGGCCAGATTTTTGATGTTTATGACGTGACATTGGGCTGTTGGGCCGGTTTCTTGATTTAATCATTGATATTATCTTTAGGCGATTGGGCCGTGTTTCATGTTGTATTTACTGTCGTACAGTTCCGGCATGTGTTTACTGAGAATGGTAAATACGGGTCGGGGCGTTTCATTTTTGGTAGCGGAGCGGGCGGTAGGTCCTTGGGTGATTGTTTGCTTATTTGTTGTGCATAGCTCGCTCCATATGTTTATCATTTTGCATTTATATCGTTTAGTTAGTGCATTATGGATCCAGTCGAGGGACGCCAGCTTGCCACAGAACATTCACATAGGAGGTAATTGATGCCATAAATACGCAGAAACATAAATATTATTAATATTACTAATATTTTTTTACATTGATAAAAAAAAAAAAAACATTCATCTTCTCGGTACAACGTTGACCCTGAAGCTATTAGGGTCATTGTTAATGTTAACCCTGATGCTATCGTTCCACGAGAACCATATACCGCCTACGTTGTTTCGGCCAGGAGGCTCGAACCGGTTTGCTGGAGGGAATCGAAGCGGGATGACACCGTGATCGTCTTCAGGCTGCCACTGGGTCTCCGTGAGAAGAACCATGTTGGGCTTGTACTGGTTCTTCAGGTCCCTCATGGTACGCGAGAACTCCTAGAAACGCCTAGCGATTCCTCTGCAGTTCCACACCAGCAGTCGGGCCTTTGGCCAAGTTGGTGGTAACCGAGTGACTCTGGGCATGCTCTGGGCAGTCATCGAGAGTTGATAGTAGATGCCTTGGTCCAGGAAATGACAAGTGGGCTCTAGGTTGAATTCCTGAAGTCTTTCAGTAATGAAAAACATGACGGAATTGGCCGAGTCGTAGAAGGAGGTCCTCTAGGAAGAATGTCTCTTCCATGGGAGTGACGAAGAACCTCGACGAGTAGAGTTTGTCGACGAAGACCAGACGAGGCATCCTGCCGAGCTCGTTCGGTAATTCCTTCGGACGTTCGTTGATCATGCTGTAGGCCAACCGATTTCTTCTTCCGAGGGAGGCACCCTCGACGAAAAAGACAGACGATGGAGCAGGCATAGTTTTTTATGCGTTGTGTTTTTTTGCTTCAATTTTTTGTTTTCTCTTGATGCTTTGTGGTTTTTGCTTTCCGTTGTTTTGCCTTTTATAGAAAAAAAGAGATTTTCTGTTTTTCAAGGTATAGCCCCCACATGTTTTCGGAAAGTTTTAAATATTTTTCGGGGATAGAGAAAGTAGATTTCCTTCACAAAACTTTAAACCATTTTCGATCTTTGAGGTTTTGCTTTTTGAAAATTTTGTCGTTGATTGGATTTTACTTTTTGAAAATTTTGCCATGATTTGAAATTTTGCTTCGTTACTTTATATGTTTTGGGGCTACAAACGCAAGTGTTTTTCAGCTCCTTTCCTTCTCACAATTTTCTATCGCCCTGGCTACCTTGGCGTTTCTTTTTATGGCTTTTACTATATTTTCCTACATCTTTTATCACATGCATCCGTGACCGTTGTGGCTAGACTGATGGGACCATACCTCGAGTAGAGTGCATGTGCGACAAGGTTGCACCTGTTTGGACATCGTGGAGAGATACGAGACCTGACAGACGTTTTTAGCTTGTGGACAGGTGGATAAAGTTTCTTTCGAGGGACACAGGACGTGCTCGTGATCATCGCCTTGCGAGATAACGGATGCCTTTTTCACGTGGGAAACCGACGTCACCGTTAGCTCTGCATGTCACGTTTCTCGGGATCGAGGATGTTTACGACTGATGTTTTGTTTTAACTTCTTTATGTTTTGGTTTTGTTAAAAGAATTTTGTTTTTAATTTCTTTATATTGGTTTTACTTCCTTTTGTTGGTTCTGTTTTTAGCATCTTTATGTTTTGGTTTTGTTAAAAGAATTTTGTTTTTAATTTCTTTATATTGGTTTTACTTCCTTTTGTTGGTTCTGTTTTTAACATCTTTATGTTTGATTTTTATTTCCTTCTTATTGGTTTTCTTCTGCTTAAAAAAATGTTTTGTATTCCATTTAACATAAGAGAGAATTTTTTTATAAAGGAAAAAGCTTGTTTATTTATTTTTCATAGCAGTTTTACAATACAGAGAAGAAGTACTCTATTGAGTTACATGCTTCTCAAGGTCTTTTACAAGCTTTTGGATGTTCTTCACGTGAAGAAAGAGTTTCGTGCACGCCAGTTCTATCTGCATCACCGCCGAGCTGACCTTCCTCAGTGAGACATCCAACTGCGTCAGTGTTTGCTGCGGAGTGCTGCTTTCAGCCGTTGCTTTACCCTTCCGATCCTCAGCTTTCTTGTTGGCACGCTTCTCTCGCCATCTTGGGGAGGCCGCCACCTCTTCCTTCAGACTGATGGTGTCTGTCTTGAACCGTTTCTTGGGAGGTTCTTCATCGGAGCTTGTCGGAAAAGTAGTACCACCGATATAGCTGTTGTTCTTGGAGTCTGAGGTAGTTCGAGATCGGAGTGGAGAGTCCGTGGCTGTGTGTGAGTTCTCAGTAATGAGGTTCGGTTTTTATAGAGGATGAGATGTCGCATAAGGATATAAGTGACATATCGTGTTGAGTTTGGACACTTGGTGGAGTATACCAAGAGCTTATCGTGGTAGGATCCACGGATAAGACAAGGAATTTTGGGGACGAAATTCTTTTTAAGGTGGGTAGACTATAACAGCCCGGGTAAAAATTTGGTATTTTTACCGGGACTGTAAAAGTCTTTTTACAGTGATTTACCGATTGAATTAATCTTGGGTAATTAATTCAAGGTAAATCGGGTATTGTTTTTCGAAACTGAGGTTTTTCCCGCGCTTGAGATTTTTCCGTGGATTTTACGGACCAAAGTTGGTATTTTTCGGGTCCCAGAATCCTCAGAAAAATCACACCGAAAAATAACTAAGGGGGTATCAGTTATTTTCAGGTCCGGTCTGGACACGACTTACCTGCATGATTGAGTTGGGCGCCGCCTCTTTCCTGTGACGCCCATGCTTGCCTCATGTGATACCCGTGATATCACCTCCATAAACCTATCTCCTTGCTTATGTCCCTGCTCCTTTTCTTGTTTCTCCTGCCTACCCAGTACCATCTTCTTTCTGCAACTCAGTTTCTTTTTCCCCTGCAACCAACCAACCACCCTTCACCTTCATCTTCATTTTTTCCTCTACAAGTACACCAACACCAAGTACAACTAAACCAGTAAAAAAAACAGAGAGAAAGAAAAAAAAGAAACAGAAAAAAAGAAAAAAGAACCGACAATCACCACCGCGCCACCTCCTCCTTCTTCCCTTCTCCTCCCCAACACCGTCACCGGCCCTCAATCGTGCCTCCTCATCACCGAGCCGTAGCAGACTACGCCCCACCTGCCACCGCTGCCGCTTCCTCCTTCCCGTGACGTGCAGCAGCGGCCGTTCTCCTCTCTGCTGCTTGCTACTGTCGTCGACCCGCTGCTGCCAACCTTGCCTTGCCGACGGATCTTCCACCACCTCCTACCAATAACGACGCCGGCCACGCCGCTCTCCCCTCCACGACCAGCAGGTGACGCGAAGTCGCGACACCGCCGCCAGCGACCCGCCTCCTTCCTCTACTGCAGATCGCCACCGCCATCAAGCCTCCATCGACGCCCTCGCGTCCTCTCAAAATCACACCGAAGCCGCCGCTGTCGCTCGGAGGCCGACCCGTCGAAGCCGCGACGAGCCCCCCTGCTTGCTTGCCATGCCGCCGCCTTCACCGACATTTGCTGGCGCCACCGTTCATCTTCCTCGTCGCGTCGCACCGTCCCGCCGGGCAGCCTCTGCCACCCCGATCTGCGCCGCCACCTGCGCTTGAGGTGAGGAAGATGACGACCCGTTTGATGATTGGTGGGTCGGGTCGACCCGCGTGTTGAGAGCTGGGTTTGAGGGTTTTGGGCTGGTTATGGGTTATGGCTTCGGGCTGGGCTAGGCAGCTGGGCCTGTTGTGCGGGCCTGCGCCTGGGCTCCTATCTAGGGTCTGGGTTTGGCCTGTGCAATAGGCTGGGCTTGTACTATTTGGCCCAGTCTGGTTTTTAAAAAAATAATAATAACAAATAATTAAGATAATAATAAAAACTTATATATATTTATAACCTGGAAAAAAAAGGTATATGGAATATATATATATTTTTCCGAGAAATATAAATACATAGTAAATTTGTAAATATAAATAAAGTAATTATCATGTTATATTATTTTCAAGAAACTAAGGTAAATAAAGTATGAATTACATCCTTCGCAAAATTACTATATAGTAACTATTTTAGAAAAGAATACATATACTATAAAATATTTTGAGTATAAGCATACTTTATTTTATAATAATTATATTTTTGGGAAATGATAAATATCTTCGTAAAAATATTTTGGAAAGAGATTTAATTAAAGTATTAAATACCGAAGTAATATTCGGATATACTTACGGTATATTATTTTTGGAAAAGGACTTAAAAACGATTGAAGATAATTTTATGAAATATAACCGGGGGGATGATGTTTAATTTACAGTTTCTAGCATGTTATGGCATACCGATTATGTGCTTCTTATGTGAGCATATTTATTATTTGTTATATAGGAGTCGATAACGAGCAGTTACCTGAAGAACCGGACCTGGAATCTGTTGGGCAATTCCATAACTGATAATTGGCTAAGGTGAGGATAAGTACATATTTATATACTGCCCGTGATATCAAGTTGCTATTTGTTCACTATGTGTGATATATGCTAGAATAATTCTTTGTGGCTGTGAATGGCTTATTGTGTGATGAATTAAATTGATGTTTGTTGTCATTGATGATATTGTTGATATTGGAATTGTTGGTATAAGTAGGTCTATTACTGTTGTTGTTGACTGTGAGGATTGATTGAGTTGAGTACCGGGGGTACTAGTATGGGGTAACAGTTTGGAGTAAGGTTGTATTATCCAAACGAGCGGAGAGGCTGTGAGCCTGCTCGGGATAATGAGATAATGGTAGGATAATAGAAGTATAGTAACTAGATGAGGGTAAAGAAATAAAATTGGAAACACTTAGACATCTAGTAAGTCACAGTTAAATGTTGGAACAACCAGATGGTAGTCTTTTATTTTATGGTGCTGGGGGAGAGTGTGCTTGGGGTCTGCTCCCTGTCTGTACCAGTTATTATTTTAGGCGCTGGGGGAGAGTGTGCTTGGGGTCTGCTCCCTGTCTGTGCCAGTTATACGTGGAGGTACCAGGGCGGGGTCCACGGGCTAGCTAGCTTGACTACCAGGCGACGGCCACCATTTAACTTGTGATAGGGGCCCTGATAATAAAATTGAAATAGCTTGTCTAGAATCACAAGTGTGTCATTTAAGGTTCGTGAGAACCTTAGTTAATTGTTGGTGATGTGACTTGGGAATTTACGGTTACTTGTATATGTATATTTGCTTATGGGTTTTACCCGGTGGGCACTTCGGACTCACCCCTCACCTGCGGGCTTTCATCCCGTAAGTTGAGTTATCTGTGGTTCAGGTAAGATGCATTCCAGACAGGCTGCAGCGCTATCCCTCGGACAGGACTCGGATCTATTAGTTTGCATCAGGTTTTGCATATGATGATATTGGGTTTAAATGCTTATGCTGTGCTATATTTTGGGTCCCCGAGTTTGGGTGACATGTTTTGATATTGGGCCGATGGGCCAGATTTTTTCTGTTTATGACGTGACATTGGGCCGTTGGGCCGGTTTCTTGATTTAATCATTGATATTATGTTTTGGCCATTGGGCCGTGTTTCATGTAGTATTTACTGTCGTACAGTTCCGGCACGTGTTTACTGAGACTGGTAAATACGGGTCGGGGCGTTTCATTTTCTGGGTCAAGGAATATTCTAGAGGGCGTGGAAAATAAGTAGAAGTCAGATTAAAGATGAAAAGTGCAAAAAAAGAAAAAAAAATAGGAGTTGGAACCCAGGCCCGGGCGGTCATAGCGACATGACCGCCGGGCCTAGGCAGTCAATGAGAGATGAATGCTGGTTCATGGATGAATAGGATGAACCGTGGTACCTTGAACACTATAAATAGACCCCCCTATACACACATCATGGACATACATTGAATTATATTCTACTTTCAATAAGCTTAAAAGTGCTTGGAGAAATCCTACTTCTCCTTCTCTAAGCTTAGAAATCATTAGAGTGGCTATTACTCTGGAGAAATCTTGTAGAGAGAAGCAACAAGGAGTTAGCAGCGAGTGGAGATCAGGAATAGAGCATAAAGAAGGCGGCCGGAAAGCAATCCCAGTGGTGAAGAGGTGGCGATCCAGAGTAGAAATCTCTGGAGCTCTAGACGTCGGATTGTTGCGATTTTGGTGTCCCTAAAAAGTTAAAAGAGAGAGACCTACAACTTTGCGGTTGAGCCCAGAAGCTAATTCGGCCGTCTTCTTTATTATTTTTGCGGTTGAAATTGACACAAAATTAAGCTAAGGAGTGGATGAAGACTCGGGTTAGAGAGCAACCAATTGCAAGGAGCTAGAGGAGGACTACAAGTGGTAACACTAAACTCTGATCTTTGTTTGCTGATTGATGATTTGATGCTGCTACTAATGCTTTGATTGTTGGATGATGCTTTGTAAGAACTACGTGAGCTTTGAACCCGGTAGCCGTGGTACGTAGGCCGATTCTAGTGGTGGAATCTCAAGCTCAATTATGTTTTACTTTCAGTCTTTTTTTTTTATGTTTCATCTTGTTGTTGTTGTTGCGGCATATGACGTACTTTGATCATCAACTGCATACTATTTCGCCCCAAACATGGATGAGTGCCTAACATCTTTCCACCTATGACAATCCCTGAATCCAACATTTTTGTTTCGTTATGACTAGTTGCCTTATGAGATTGTTGCTTAAGAAAGGTTTTTTCTCGAATTTTGCCCAGTAATAAAATTCAGGTGGCGACACCATTGATGTTGGAATGACCCTTAAGAATAAGGTGTGAGAATAAGGTGAGAGATCAATCAATTTTTGGTCGGATCCTCACAGATACCTACTTGCCAAGAAACATATAAAGGTTTCAAATGGTGAACTCCATATGTGAAGGACAAGAGAACTGCTAGTCCCTTGGAAGGTTGGACCTCTACGTCGTGGAAGTCACGACACTAGCAGGTTCTTCATCTTCTCTAATATCTCCATCTAAAGAAAGTAGTTGGTCTGGCTTTGCACTAAAATAAACAAATAACACAAAAGTGATTGGAAATCTATTATATATATTTAAAGCTGAATCCCTCACCAGGTTTTGACACATAGGATTTTTAGAGTCTTGCTTTTTTGCCATGTGTAGGCTTTGAGGTCTTTGTTTTTTGCCATGTGGAGGGTTCTAGGTGTTGTTTGATTGGCCCTTATTTTCATTATAATTATCCCAATTAGAGTTAAGGAAAAACCTAATTATACACGATCAGATTTTTTAGCAAGATTAGTACTCTCCACAATCAGATTTTTTTTAAGTGATACAGTCCTAATTATACTACACTTTTAGCAAGATGAGTTACTCATTCATTTTATTCCGATTTTTTAAAGAAAATTTTTCATAATTATCCCAATCAGAGTATGGGTAAAAACCAACTCATTGATTTTGTTCTGGTTTTTTTAAAAAAATAAATTATCAGAATTAGTAAAAAAAACGTAAACACTCCATGTTCAAAATAAAAAGACCTTTAACTCATTCATTTTGAACCGATTCAAATCAAAGAAAAGATACAAAAAAAACCTCCATGATTAGCAATTTTGAAAATAAATTAGTAAAACAATTCATCCAAAGCTAAATTTGTACGGTTTTTTTAGCAAGATTAGTACTCTCCACCATAGAATTTGTTTTTAATGATACAGTCTTAATTCATCCAAAGCTAATTTTGTACGGTTTTTTTAGCAAGATTAGTACTCTCCACCATCAGATTTTTTTTTCATGATACAATCCTAATTATACTACACTTTTAGCAAGATGAGTTAAGGTAAAACTTTTAACTCATTGATTTTGTTCCGAAACAATTCATCCAAAACTAAATTTGTACCGTTAAAAAGATACTGAGATTAGATTAAAAAGAAGTTAAACCCTCCAGGATCATATTAAAAAAAGTTAAACTCTCCATGAGATCAGATTAAAAAAAAACTTTAGCCCATTTATTTTGTTCCAATTTTTTAACAAATAAATTTAATTGATAATTGTTAAACTCTTATCTCTAAATATTTATAAATACAGGTACAAGTTTTGTTTTTGATACTGTTTCCTCTCCATTTATTCTTTTCTGTTTTCCTACTTTTTTTAGCTTGCAGTACATACTAATCTTATTCTCTTTTTTTTTTTTGTTCTCTATACAATACTATTTTGGTTTTTAAGTTCCTGTATCTAATACAGTTTCTTTAAAGAAACAAAAAAGTGTAATCACACAGAGAAATTCGGATGTTAGTACATTGATGTACGGATAGAGTTTCTGTGTTTTACAGTTTCTTTACAATTCTTTTTTGTTTTTTAAGTTTCTGCTCATATAGTTTCTTTTCAGAAACAAAGAAATGAAAACACACTGAGAAATCCAAATGTCAGTACAATGAAATCCGGATACAGTTCCTGTGTTTTACAGTTTCTTTACGATTCTATTTTGTCTATTTTGTTTTAAAATTTTGTGTGTCTCTTATGGTTTCTTTTGAGAAACAAAAAATTGAAAACACACAGAGAAAATCCAGATGTCAATACAATGAAATTCGGATACAGTTTCTGTGTTTTACAGTTTCTTTTCAGTTTCTTTTCAATTCTACTTTGATTTTTAAGTATTTATGTCTGTGAAAATTTTAATTTCATTTTTATATTTTCTATTTGTATTGTATTTGTTTTTTCCCCCTCATTTCTAATCTATTATTTTTCCCTTCCATTGCATGTATTTCATATTATTTTCCAGTTTTTTTGGCATTATGTTGGTTTTTTTTTAATTTCCTTGAATTTAATATTTTTTTCTATTTTCTTTTACATTGCATTAGTTTTTAAAAATTATCCAGTATTCTATATTTTTTTCCATTTTTTTGGCATTGTGTTAATTTCTTCCAATTTCCTTGAATTAAATATTATTTTCCTGTGTTAGTTTTTTGTTTTTCAGTTTCTTTTTTTTTCTTTCTTTTAGTATGAATGTTAGTAACTATTAATATTTTTAAGAATTTATATAAAAGAAAATAATTTTTTTGTGTTACACTTTAATTGTATATTTAAATTTGTATAATATATTATTTTTTTAAGGAGAATGAATATTCATACATTGGATGAATTGACCCCTGACAAGGATTCATGGACAATTCAAGTTAGGGTTTCAAGGATGTGGGAGTCTTTGACTACCAAATTACAAAATCTTCTTATCAGTTTAGATTTGGTTCTAATTGATTCAAAGGTATGCTTATTTGTTTTTATTTTTTCCATTTTTATTTAATTTTTGCGAAATTTTTATAAAAAAAAATGACGGCAATATTAATTTCCATTGGATTTTTTATTTTTTTATTTTTTTTACATTTCCTTTACATTGTATTTGAAACGCCCCGACCCGTATTTATCGTACACAGTAAACACGTGCCGGAACTGTGACAACCCAACCCAACAAAGCCCAGCATACAGTGTATACAACGGGTATCCGGGCTCAACAGCCCAAAGTAAAAACAATAATAATAACTCAACTGGCCCAATGGCCTAACAATAATAAAACAATGCACAACGGAAGACTTAATAACTCACAAACACTGTATGCGACACCGATGCAAACTATGGATCCAAGCCCTGTCCAAGAGATAACGCCGCAGCCTGTCTGGGATGCACCAATCCTGTACCACAAATAACCCATCCTACGGGATGAAAGCCCGCAGGTGAAGGGTGAGTCCGAAGTGCTCACCGACGAAGGAAAGACAATCAATATGAACACTATAAATACTCAAGTCCAAAAACAGGCGAAAACCGCCAAATACATACCAAACCGAAAGACTGGACCCAAAATCGGTCCAAGACCAAAAAGACTCAAATAAAACCAATTTCCAATTTTATCTTTTCCGGGCCCCGTCACGGATAAGCTAGAGGTCAGACCTGGTTATCAATACATTCCGGGTGCCAGACCAAATCCAGAGAACCCAGGGATCGACATCCCAAAAATACGAACCCAGGGATAGACATCCCAAAAATAATAACGGGATAGACATCCCAAGCATAGACATGCTTATCAAGTAACCCAGGTCAAGGCCACCACGAAACAGTCTTAAAGCATCGAGTCGTACCACTACCTATCACGTGACAATTATATTACCGTCATCAAAATCAAATCACAGGGATCGACATCCCTAACCAGGATACCGGGATAGACATCCCTATCCAAAAATACCAAGGATCGACATCCTTGTCACAATTTATTATTAATTAACCCATTTTATTTAGTGCCAAAACTCAAGGATAAACGTTCAAAATCCAATCACGATACTGGGATAAACATCCTGACAACAATCAAGACGATGGGATAAACATCCCGAACCAAACCACATCAAATGCAACATGCAATAATCAACAAACACAATAACCGAGTAATATAGGCGCATATCGAAGGAAATCCATCCTCACCTTGGCCGATTACTCAACTCCGGAAACAATGACCGGTCCGACGCCGGCTCCTCGGGAAACTGCCCGATATCCGAACCTATACCACAAGACAATATACACTCACATAAATGCACATAATCGGTATGCTATGATGCCAATACTGCGAAATATCCCATCCCGGTTCCTATCCGTTATTATTATCTTTTACCGAAAATAATTTACCGTACGTATATCCGAATGTAATTTCGGTACCATACTTTAATTAAAACTCTTAAAAATATTTTCATAAATTAATTATAGTTCCCAAAATATATTCACCATAATTTTCTGAAAAAAGGATAACATATGTATATTTATATTTTCTAAAATATTACATTTTTTTAATAAAACTATTTATCATAATATTATTACCAAATATTGTCATTTACCAAATATATATATATATATATATATTAATCATATGCTATATGTTATTTCCCAGAATATATATAATCATAAAAACCTTCTCTGAAAATTAGATACAATTTAATATATATACATTTTTATTTTCTAAGACAAAATACTTTTCAACAATTATAATTCAACATAATTATATATATTTCAGAAATATACCCATATATATTTTCCAAGAATAATAGCATATACATATTGTATTCCAGAGAAATAATAACATATAATTAAAATTTCCAGAAATTAATTTTATGATAATTATATATTTTCCAAATAATATTAGTTTTTCTCCAAAACATAACTTAATTATTTATCAAAGTAAATATATTTATATTTTCCTAAAAATACCAGAATTAAATTGATCAATATTTCCTAAAAGTAAATATATAATTCTTTTCTCAAAACTGATTTTATTTCAGAAAATAAATAAATAAATATTATTATTATTATTATTATTATTATTATTTTGCTGGACTGGGCCATGAACAGTAAGCCCATGCCCAGCCCAAGCAATACAAACAGCCAACCCAACGACGGCCCATGGCTGTAATCCAGGTTCGCGACCCAGACAAGCACGCGGGTCGACAACCCGGATCTGCTCACCTTGGCGGGTACAGGGGCGGCGGCGCGACGACAGCGCGACGACAGCGCGAGGGAAGGAAAGGCGAGCACAGCAGGAGAGCAAGCGGCGGCTGGCGACTCTGGTACGACAGAAGGAAGGATGCGGCGGCGACGGCAGAAGGCGGGAGGTGCGAGGAAGACGGATCCGCCGGGTCTGCGTCGGGTCTAGGCTCCCTGGCGGCGCGTCGGTGGACGGAAGGAGGAGGAAGCGACGGTGTCGAGGTCGCGATGGCCCGGCGACCCTGACGATGGCGGTGGTGAGACGATCTGCGGCGGGGAACGCCACTCGGTGAACAGTGGCAGGGGGTAACCGGGGTGACAACTGTTCACCGTTCTTCTTCCTTTTTCTCTTTTTTTTTCTCTTTTCATTTTTCTATTTTCTTTCTTCTTCTTCTTTTTTTCTTTCTATTTTTCTTTCATTTTCTTTCTATTTTTCCATTTTTTGATTGGCACTTTTTTTTTTGTTTTTCTGTATTTCTTTTCTTTTCTTTTCTTTTTTTTTCTTTCTTTTTTTCCTTCTATTTTTTTTCTTTTCTTTTTCTTTTTCCTCTCCTTTTCTCTTTTTTTTTTTCTCTTCTCCTCTCCTTCTCTTCTGCTTTCTTCCTTCTTTTATAAACGGAAAAATACTATTACACTTGTGAGAAACAATAATGCAGCTTGTCTGCATTATTGAAGCGAGTCCGGTCCGGACCAGAAAATAACTGACACCCCCCTTAGTTATTTTCCGGTGTGATTTTTCGAGAAATTCCGAAACCAAAAAAATACCAACTTAGGCCCGAAAAATCCACGGAAAAATCACGAGCGCGGGAAAACTCTCAGTTTCGAAAAACGACTCCCGATTTACCTTGAATTAATTACCCAAGATTAATTCAACAGTAAATCACGGTAAAAAGACATTTACAGTCCCGGTAAAATCCAAAATTTTACCCGAGCTGTTACAGTATTAGTCTTTTTAAATTTTTCAGTATTATTTACATTTTTATATTTTTTGTTTGTATTTTATTTGTTTTTTTCCTCATTTATAATATATATTTTTTCCCCTTCCATTACATTTGTTTTTTTTCAGTATTATATATTATTTTCCAATTTTTTGGTATTATGTTGGTTTTTTTAATTTTCCTGAATTTAATTTTTTTGCCTTTTCTTTTACATTGCATTAGTTTAATTTTTGTCAATTTTCTTGAATTAAATATTATTTTCCTGTTTGTTATACATTGTGTTAGTTTTTTCCCAGAATATTATGTTATATTTCTATTCTTTGGCATTGCTTTTTTTAATTTTGTTGAATATTTTCAAAAACAAAATCGTGGTAATATTACCTATCGTTGTATTTGTTTTTTTCAGAATAATATAATATTTTCTCTCTTTTTTTCATTTTATTGTTTTTGTGTTACAAATTTTCCATAATTATTTATTACTTTGATGCTTTAATTTTTTTGGCATTGTGTTCGTTTTTTAAATATTCCAGATTTGTTCATTATTTTCCTACTTTATTTTTTTGGCATTGTGTTTTTTTCAGGTTTATAATATATTTTTTCCTTCCATTGTGATAGTTTTCTAATTTTTCTAGAATATATGAGATTTTATTTGATATTAAAAATTAAATATTAAGTAGTGTAAGTATTAAAATAAAAAATATTACATGCCACTTAAAAATTAATTTACTTTTTTTGCATTGTGTTTTTTTAAAAAATAAATCTGATTTATTTATATTAATATTTTTTATAATATTTTTCTCCGTTTCTTTTTTCTTTTTCATTTTTTTGTGTTTCCAGGGTTCAATGATACATGCTGTAATAAAGAAAATCTTTATACAACATTTTCGGGCCAAATTGCGTGAGGGATTGGTTTACAAAATCTCAAATTTCAAGGTGGTCAAAGAAACCAACCAATACCGGCCTGTAAAGTACCAATATAAACTTCAGTTTTTTGGGTCATCAAAAATTGAACAAGTAAAAGGGGAAATAACAAATATCCCTATGCATTTGTTTGATTTTGTTGACTAAAATATAATTATAGAAAGATGCAACAAGACTCTTTACTTATCAGGTTTGATTATATCTTTTTTTTTAACTATTCATATCTAAAATTTTATTTGGCTCTAATTTTTTCCTTCCATTTTTTATTAAGATGTTGTTGGTATATTGGTCTCTCTCGGTTCGTCAATGACATGCTTTAACCAGTTGAATTTTTGAACAAAATCAAGATGCCAGGAATACCAAACCACGA
Organism: Turnera subulata; assembly: GCA_028386065.3. NCBI lineage: Eukaryota > Viridiplantae > Streptophyta > Magnoliopsida > Malpighiales > Passifloraceae > Turnera > Turnera subulata. The sequence continues at coordinate 63,283 of JAKUCV010001880.1, forward strand.
GCTGAAACTAAAAATTGGAGTACCGATTATGCTGTTACGCAATATCAATCAGAAGGCAGGACTATGCAATGGTACAAGGCTAATAGTCACAAAATGGCCATTCAAGCTGAAAAGAAGACAATTCCCAGTTGCAATATGTTATACTATGACGATAAAAAAAAGCCAAGGTCATTCACTAAAAAGTGATGGGTTATATCTTCCGAAACAAGTTTTCACACATGGTCAACTGTGAAACGCCCCGACCCGTATTTACCGTACACGGTAAACACGTGCCGGAACTGTGACGACCCAACCAGCATACAGTGTAAATAATGGAAAACTGGCTCAACAGCCCAAAATATAAAACTCGTATATCTGGCCCCTCGGCCCAACAATAAAATATCATAACTGGCCCAATGGCCCAACAATAACAAAATAGTGCACAGCGGAAGACTTTAAACTCACTAACACTGTATGCGACACATGCAAACTATGGATCCGAGCCTGTCCAAGGGATAACGCTACAGCCTGTCTGGAATGCACCAAGCCTGTACATGAAACAACTCATCCTACGGGATGAAAGCCCGCAGGTGAGGGGTGAGTCCGAAGTGCTCACGACAATGGAAAGACGATCAATATGCAACTAGAAATTACTCAAGTCCAAAAACATAGGCTAAACAGCCCAACCGAAAGACACGACCCAAAAGACTCAATAAAACCAATTATCCAATTTTATCTTTTCCGGGCCCCGTCATGGATAAGCTAGGGTCGTACCAGGTTATCAACCTATTCCTGGTGCCAGATCAAAAAGAACCCGGGATCAACATCCCAATATCAAACTCAGGGATCAACATCCCAATCAAACCAGCATCAACATGCCCATCACAAGTAACCCAGATCATGGCACCACAAAACAGTCACAAACCATCCGGTCGTACCTCTACTTACCACGTGACAATTACATTACCGTCATAAAAAACCAAACTCAGGGATCGACATCCCTAACCAAAATACCAAGGATCGACATCCTTGTCACTATTCATTAATTATGCCATTATACTTATTCCAAA
>JAKUCV010001880.1:74297-101852 GCA_028386065.3 Turnera subulata
CTCCTCTTCCACCGGCTTCTCTTCCTTTTATAAACTGAAAAATACTATTTAGCATGTGAATGTCAATAATACAATCCGTCCATATTACGGGCGAATCCGATCCAGACCAGAAAATAACAGATACCTCCCTAGTTATTTTCCGGTGTGATTTTCCGAGAAATTCCGAAACCCGAAAAATACCAACTTAGTTCCGAAAAATCCACGGGAAAATCACGAGCGCGGGAAAACCTTCGGTTTCGAAAAACGACTCCCGATTTACCGTGAATTAATTACCCAAGATTAATTCAACAGTAAATCACGGTAAATAGTCTTTTACAGTCCGGTAAAAATCCAAAATTTTTACCCGGGCTGTTACAGAAACATAAAAAATTTTCAAAAATATAATCTCATTAAATAATATTTTTAACAAAAAATATTTAGAATGGTAAAAAATAGAACAACACAAAAAATATATATATAGAAAGGAAAAGGTTCAATTATAAGAAATATTTTTATTAAAAAAAAGAATTAAACTTGAAAAAAATTCAAAAAAAACAAAGAGGAAGGATGATGCATAAAAATAATTAATATATTAGTGGACAAAAAAACCCAAAAAAAAGAGAGAATCAATAAGAATAAAAAATTTTTAAAAAATAAAGTATTTCTCAAAACTATAATCTATTTATATTAAAAAAACAAAAAAAATTATTTTATAACATAAATTAATATAGAAAATTAGTAGCAAAAAATTGTTACCCACTAAAAGTGAATACAAAAAATTATTCAGTTGTTGTGTTTGTGGAGAAAAATTTTGGAAATATTGGCTTAAAGAATGAATAATTTATTTTTTAAGAAACGAGATACAAATTTAAAAGACAATATGTTTTAAAAAAATAGTATACTTATTAAAAATGTTATTGAAAAATATTTAAAATTTATTCTAACCAAGTTTTTTCCTAAATAATTTTTATGTGTATACTTTTAAAAAACTAACCATGTCCGTGTAATCCACGGGTAGTATTAGTTTTAAGAATTTTATTTCCTAGAATTCTATTCATTTTTTTAAATATACCACTTAATATTTTATACAGCCATTAGCAAGCTTGATTTTAGAATATTAATTAAATTTAAATAATTCTAAATCAGAAAATATTAAATTGACGATACATAAATATAAATTTGACCTGAAAATTGAATAAATTAATACAGGTATGCAATTGGAAAAAGAGGACCTCACTTAATATTTTATATGGCCATTAGTTTCAATTCTTTTTTTTCTTTCAGATTGGTTGAGCAACAACTTTAATGCGTATACTGTTAAAATAATTTTAAACCATACAATAATATAAAAAAAATTAAAATTTATAAAGAAAATATATTTTATTAAAAAAATACTAACCAAGCCCTGGAATCCACGGGTAGTGAACTAGTCTCATATTGTTTGTATTCCATCTTGTATTTCTAATAAAGCACACAGGATTAATTAAAGCAACTTTTATCCATACCAGTTTGCGTGACTATATAATGTTTTACCAAAATCAACGTACATATACACAAAGGATAGAACTAGAAAAGGACAAAAAGGTAAATATCAAAATTTCGAATTATTTTGTAAAATTTCTTTCACCTATTACCGTCTCTCCCAAACCGACTACAAGTCATTCGATTGACGAAAACAATGCGTCGTCTACTCCACAAAACGAAGAACAAACCCCCTTCCAGACTTCCCTCTCTTTCCTTCCCTAAGAATTGGCTGCGCCACCACCGGCAACTCAAAAACAACACCAGTAGCTGCCAGCTCTCTCCGTCTTTGCCTCTTCACCGTCCGATTTCCTTTCCTCCGTAAGGAAAACTGACTTTGAAGATTTACCCACGTTTCGTTTTGTTGCGAAACAGAGTTTTTTGAAGGAGGTAAATGTTGTTGTGTTGTGTTTTTTTCGTCTTAGATTGGTAGTCTACTACCTAAGTGGAAGGATTTCGATAGTCTGTTGATGCTGTATCCTTTCTTTTTGTTTCTGTCTTGCGAAATATTACTAAGTCTTCTGTTCTATATTTCCTTCTTGTCATTGGACTCACTGCTTATTGGAGCCTCATGCATTGGAGTGGTCTCATGGGGTTTAAACACAGTGACATAGCAAATGGGAGTTTTTTTTTTTTTTCCTTCTACTTTATTTGATCAAGAGAATGGTCACTTGAATTGGAGGAGCCTTCAAATTCACAAGGCCAAAACTCCAACATTTCAAGTTTTGCAGTCTTGTTTTGGAGATTGAGTTGAATATGTTTTTAATCAATAGAGGCAGGTCACCTCTCAGTATATATTTATGAATGTTTTAGTTGGAACCTTCTTGCCATTCGAATGATAAATTCAGTATCTTTGGTTGGTTTTCTTTGTCATCTTTTTTTGGGTTGTGGCTAGCCTGTATTACTGTTTGTTACTGACCCAAAAGGTTGGAGATTTCAATTCATCTTCAATCTTATTTGCCCATTTTTCACTTATAGTTTCTACAGCACTGGCATTTCTGTATTATGGTATCTAAAATTCAATTGCTAATGTTACCCCAGGAGCCTGCCTCCCTGTGTTTGAATTCTCCTATGTATTTAGCCAAGTGCTAATTGCTTTTGAACTGGATTTAATACGCATCCTGAATATTTTCTTTTGAAAGAGCTTATTGTGGTAAATATCATTGGAAGTTCACATGCATAAATTCCCTGTTTAATCAATTGCATTATCTTAATTGCTTAGGCTACGTAGATGAAATGCTTGATCATTTCATGAGATGTTAAATGTTGGTGTGAAGTCCAACATACTCATTGAGGCGAAGAAGGATCAAATTTCACGTTATGGTTATATTACATCAGCTCTGTCCGGTAGTATTCATCTGTTACTTGTTTTGGTTTCTTTTTTTTGAATTTTTATTACAATAAAATATGTTTGAATGATACATGCAACTTGTTTTAGTTTTCTTGCATAATCAGACATACAGAACCTGGTGTTACTTTTGATCTCATGATCAATACAAGCTCCAGCCTTATTTGTGAATTCTTTTTGCTAGATATCACTTCCTTCGCTCCTCTTCTCTCCAATGTAATGGCTGTTGCATAATTCTGAGAGGCGGTTGGAATTGGTACATCAGCATTTCTTTTGGAAATATGGTCTTCTACTGAACAGACAAACTGCAAGAATAAACTTTTGCGACGTGGCTGTCCTGGTTGAGGCTTTCCAGATGAGTGAAACTTATCAAATTGATCTACCTTATGTAAGAAATTTGCTACACATGTACTTCTTATCAATTTGCTTATGTTCTGATACGCTTCTAAGCAAAAAGGTTTGTAACACTACTGCTTGAACACCAGCAGCGTGTTTCTAGACATAACAGGAAAACCATCATTCTTTTCTTCAAGTTATCGGCTTGGTCTGTAAGCATGAAAATGATATACTATTGGTCTTGATATCACTAACTTCACCAGTGTAGCTTCCTGCCGTCCAAAAAAATGGCCTCTCTTCTGTTGTTACAATTGCCTCCAGTATTTCTTTCATGACAATCATTTTTTACTGCAATCTGGAAAAGAAAACATTTTGCTGGATTGTTATCTTGATCTCTTTCAGTTGCGAGGTCTGTTTGGCTCTCTTTTAGTCTTTCTCATGTGCATGCATCTTTAAATTTAGAATGACAGAAAACTTTACATTTACAGTTCGAATACTTTTGACAGAAAATGCAAAAACCATGGTATTATTATTTTTTACATTGAGAGGATGTTTCTCTATGTTAATTTTTTTTTTCTTTTCTTTTTTTCCTTTTTGTGGTGAACTTTTTCGAGTTAAAAAAATCAACATCTTGACATGGAAGGTTTCTATTAAGGGTCTAACATGAAGGCTGAGCAGTGATACTCATACTTAGCTGGGAGAAGAAATGAAATATTGGACAATTGACCCTTTGTTTTCTTCATATGAGTTAGCTTTGCAATAAAATGTAAAACAAGTTGTCGATGAAGTTCAAAGCTGTGACGATGCCACTTGCCAGTGTACTTGAGGCTCCATTTCTCTGTAAAACATACACTTTTCTTCTTTTAGTTTTCTAGTTTTGTTTCCATCTCTTGATAAAACTTTACTACACGGTTTGAAGCACAGGTAATGGAATGAATCGGCATTGTTATGAAGGACCATGGCTCACTTGCAATGAAATATTTGTTCACCTTTTCAGTGGGAGAATAAAATGTGAATATCAATCATCATTTTGTTCAGCTGCTCAGGTTATTTGTTCTCCTTTGATTTTCTGGGCAGACATTATGATCGCCAAACTCCAACAAATTATGGTTTCTGTTTCCTTTGTACATTTGAACGTGATATAGCACTCTGGATTCCACTTTGGTTTATTGTTTTAATTAACAAGGAATAGGAGATAGAAGAATCATACCAAGCAAATCACACCATTGAAGGGGTGGAGCAACGAGAAGGATGGAAGTCTTCTGAGGTTGCTTTTGGTTCAGAGAGCTTGAATAATCAGAGTGAGAAAGTTCTTCCATCAAAATTGTTCTTTTCTGCTTTGAATTGCGCATTGTGTATTCTAAAACAATGTTGTTCTATGCAATCTACATCAATTTTCTTCTATGTTACGTCAATCGTTGTTTACATGAATTAATTGATCATTTTCCTCTTGTTCCTTCATCCGTCCATTCACAGTTAAGATGGTGTGCCGGATTGCATTACTTGCTGCAAAGTTGAAATTTCTTATGAAAAATCTCTATTTATCTATAAACTACCACGACTTGCTCTAAGTATTGGAGAACGTTTTAGTCCGCTTGGCACTTCTCGCTTTTTCCCCAATCATTGTTTAAGTCAGCCTTTTTGGAATGTTACTCAGCAAAAATAGAACAAAGTAAAAAATAGTAGAAAATGGGAGGAAAACTCTTGTGTTGAACATACAAATATGCTCGTATTCTTACAATGGTGGGGCTCTCTCCCCATATATAGGTATTCCACCTCTTTAACAGTCTTTGGTTATTGAGGTTCCAGAAATTCTCACGTTCTATGCGATTGTATATAAAATGGGAGCATTTTACGAGATTCTGAAAAATTCTGCACAATTCTGGACTTGGTCGCGTTGATCATATGCTCTGATGATGATTAATCAGTTAAATAATTGTATAAGCACGCCATTGCTAAGCCATCGTCTTCCCCACTTAACAACTTCAATCAGTGACTTAACCACGTGTAGCATATAGAGATATCAAATATACGTTCAGGTAATACAATAAACAAGGTCTCCATCACGAAAAAGACACAAGGAGGAAAAAAAAAATTGCACTTTTTTGGTTGGCAGGTACTAGTCAGTGTCTTTCCTTTTCCTATTATTAGCGATTCTTCAGTTCACATTTTGCTCTGATACTGGCAAATCAATGATTCTTTTTATGACTTTTCTGTAGCTATTCTTTATACGCAAGGGAAATTTTTTTGAGAAAACAACGGGTTATGACTTTTCTGGTGGTGTTCATCCAATTTTTCTGAGTCCTGGTTCAGTTTGTGGGGATGTTAGGACACGTTAATCCTGATCTAGGCTTAGATACAAGTTGTGTCTTATCCTCATCATGATAGGTATAGACTGTATGTATCAAAGTGATGATCATATTAGAGTCATAGACAATGTGTATATCTTATTCATGAAAATCACTGTAAAACAAGCTAATATATAATACATACCAGGCCACAATATTCTGTGCGCCATTCTCAATTTCTATCTGCATATTACTCGTTCCAATACGTTTAATTGCAAATGGAACAGTATCAATTTCAACTGGATATACCATTTTGCTCGCCCCTTTACTTTTGTAGTAATTAAGAAGTATTGCCACTGCTTGCAGTAGAATTAACCATTGAAACCCATATCTTCTAAAATGGCATCCAAATGTTCTTGGACAACCTTCCATGCCAAAAACACATGGCGATCTTCGGTGAGGCTTGCACCCACTGCAAAGCGTAGCATGTAAATTCCCCCAACCACAGCGTGAGTCATATACAAGTTCCCTGACTTATTAATTCTCTCCAAAAGTTCACGATTCAGTTCATTTCTGCGCTTATCATCAGCAGAGATCATCTCAGTAATGTTGAAACCATTTCTGTAGACCATTTCAACTTTTGGCAATGCCAAAGCCCTGAAACAAACCATGGCAAAGTTTCTTGGAACCACAACCTCAAACCTGTGGTCACTGGCAACAAGCTCTTCGAAAATCTTTGCCATCTCTACGTGGTTTCTAAGGAAGATTCTAAGGTTATTAACACCATAACTCCTTATCACTAGCCACAGTTTCAAGGATCGAAACCTTCTGCTGAGGGCTATTTGCCAATCCTTATAGTCCACAACTTCCTTCGAACCAGTGGTCTTGTTCCTGAGAAACTCCGGGTGTGTGCCAAGGGACTTGGTAAGGGCTCGTGGATCTTTTACCCAAAGGCAGCAACAATCCAGGGTGGTGAAGAACCATTTATGTGCATTGAAGCTGAATGAGTTTGCACCCTCCACGCCATCAATGAAATGGCGAAACTCGGGACAAATGCAGGAACTACCTGCATAGGCAGCATCCACGTGAACCCATATTCCATACTCTGCAGCAACATTGCATAGTTCCTTCAGGGGATCTACTGCTGTGGTTGAAGTTGTGCCAACCGTGGCGCAAAGGAACAGTGGTACTAATCCGGATTTCACGTCTGAGCAAATAGCCATCCTCAATGAATCTGGGGACAAGGCGAAAGATGTTGCTTTTGTTGTCTTGATTACTCGGATATTCTGAGGGAGGATTCCTGCAATCTTAGCTGCCTTTTGTAGTGCACTGTGTGTTTGGTCTGAAGCATAGACCACTAGCTGGTTAACGTTTTGCCTTCCAGTTTGGTGCAGCATTTGATCTCTTGCAGCAACTAAGGTGCACAAAATGGCTTCGCAAGTTGTACCTTGCAGGACTCCACCTCCTGTTCCTGAGAAGAGAAATGATTTTGGAAGATTGAGCATTTGTCCAAGCCAATCCATGACTATGCTCTCTAGCTCGGTTGCAGCAGGTGAAGACATCCAGTTGAATCCAACCACATTAAATCCAGCACTAAGCACTTCACCCAGAAAACCTGCAGTGCTCCCACTTGAAGGGAAATATGCAAAGTAATTTGGGCTTTGCCAATGTGTTATGCCTGGAAGGATATGTTTCTGGACATCTTGGAGGATTGTCTCAATTGGTTCAGGAGTATATGGGGCAGATTGTGGCAAAATTTTAGGAAGATAACCTGGTTCTACTTGGCTTAGAACTGGGTATTTCTCTATGCTGTTGTAGTAATCTGCAATGAAATCTATGACCAAGTGGCCTTGTCTTCTGAACTCCTCGGGGTCTAGGAGATCCATGGGATAAGAAAATAAAACGTTTTGCTGACTAGCTTGGAGCAGCGAAATGTAGTATACAACAGGCGATTTCAATGTATATATATACACAAAAATTTAACTGTCCTCACCTCCTCCAAGTGTTTTGGTTTTCTTAGGGAGATCTTTTATGTTTCTGTTTCATGTCTGATATGAAATCTGAACGATGGGAACCGAACCTCGTGGACAATATAACTGACACTACTCTGGAAATTACAGTTTGTGTCTAACTGATTTCACAACTTTTAGGATAACATTTTCTTTCCTACCACTAACCTTGCTGGTGTGGTATTTCCAGGACAAACATTAAAAAACAGCAGTACTGTCTCAGTGTCTCTTATATTCGCACTTTTATCTGTTTAGTGTCTTGCTCGAGTAAAACAAAATGCAAAATTGAGATGTTTAAGATTTGTTATGGTAAACAAATGAAAGTTTAACTTAAACTTAAGAGCTTATTAATCCCTCTTCTTGGTAATCTACTTGGTTTGGTTGGTTCAGTTTAAGCCAAGTCTCGGATTCGAATTGAATTAGTCGGACTGATGGGAAAAAAATATATATAAAACTGAGAATAAATTACAGATTGAAAAGGAATACAAAGAAATTGTCAATATATATATATATATATATATATATATATATATTATATATATATATATAGGGTACATTCTATTATTATGACTGTAAAACTAAATTATCTTGTAAAAACAAGAAGAGAGAATAATGTTGCTGCTTGGATGATAGACAGGTTAAGGTGAAAAATGAGCTTCCGGTTAAATGAATTAACTGTTATGGACACTGGAAACTATTAGTACCCGCGTTGCATGAGTGACATTTAAAACTACACAAAACCTAACTTTTCTTCTCCTTTTCTATTTGTATTTGGAGAGATATGGGAATTAATGTTTTGAGATTTAAGAAGTCTGAGAAGAGAGATTTTGGTATGGGCAGAAAATGTTGATTTTTAAGTACACGAATTATAATGATTGGAATTATTCAATGGTTGGGTAAGGGTTAGCATTTAATGGTTTCTGTCCTCCGGCACCCACCTAACTTACATTAAATGGCATATGTAATATCAGTGACATTATAGGCTATGTTACCTTGCTTTAACAGTTAACACGATCCCTCTGGAAAAGCCACGAAATTTTGTTGGGGAGATAGTAGTAGATAGTCCCACATAGACGTCTAAAATTCTATTTTAAGATTGAAGTTTTTATTCTTAATTAATCCAATTTTCGTCGAAACGCATTGATTCCCCCAACACATGTATAAATTTTCTATTGAATAGGAAGCCAGCATCCTTATCACAGCAATTATATATTCTGACGATGTCACACCCCAGCTGGATGTATATTACAGGATACCACCGTTTTTAAAAGGCAGCCAAGACCTCTACCCCCATACACACTTGCCAAAAGATTCCCAATCAATCACTGCCTAGAAACCAAATCAAATAAACAGAAAGGAAAAAGAAAATAGTATATGTAACATCATCGTTTTTCATATCATGGCACTCTCAGTGTCACGCGGTGCGCGACAAGGGCTCAAGAATTGTGCGGAAGATTCTAGAGAAGCCCGGAATGCGCAAGAAGCGTGTGGAGTTCTCTGGAGAATGGCGGAATTCTCTAGATGGTGGTGGTACACACTAGAGAGTTCTAGAATATTCTAAAAGGGTGTGGAATTCTCTAGAACCTTAGGGAAGACTCTAGAGAATTCTAGAAGTGGGTGGAAGGTCCTAGAAGTTCTGGAAGGGTCTAGAACCTCTTGAAACCTTATGGAAGGATATGGAACCATGGGGAATGTTCTAGAATATCTAGGTGAGACTAGAGTATTCTAGGCTAGAAATATTAGCCATTGGATCGTGGAACCTTCTAGAGGCGCGATCCTAGCCATCCATTGAGGAGGTGGATGGGCTATATATAGGAGGGGTGTCTCCTCATTTAGGACATGGAGAGTGTAGTTAGGAATTGGGGAATTCCATTGTAAAGAGCAAGGGGCTCACACTTGTAAACACTCTTTGTTGTTAATATACACATTGCTTTCCTCAAATACTTTTCGAGAGATCTCTTGCTGGCGTGGTAGCGGGGTTTAGGCTGACTTAGGCTTGAGATTGGGGTTCTTGCCTAAGTGCCGCACGGGCAATTGTTGGGATTTCCAAGTCTCGTGACAATTGGTGGCGGAGTTTGCTTTCCAAAACTCCCGGCCCGTGACAGTTGGTAGCGGAGCCAGGTTCGCTAGCGTGGGAGATCGTGGGGAAATGGCCACTGGGGAGGCCAACGTGGGTATTGTTGAAGGAGAGCACGTTCCTAGGGAGGAACAACGCATCTCTAAAGGTAGCAAGAAGTCTTCTAGAGAGAAGACTGTGGAGCGGGATCGCCTAGCCGAATGCGAGTCAAGGCTTGCGCGGGTGTCGCTTGCCGTTGTGGATATGGGCGACAAGGTTGAGGATTTGGGCCAAGGCATCAAGGAGCAATGGTCGGGGGATCTTGAGGAGCTCCGAGGGGAGATGCAGGGCACTCTCAACGTAGTCGTGGACTCGTGGAGGAAGGAGCTGGACGATTTTAGGGGCCGCCAAGACCACATTTTGGATCAACTTGCTACCATGATGGAGGAGATGCGTGCCATAAAGGAGGAGATGCAAGAGATCAAGGGGGATTGGTCTCTTTGCAAGAGAGCCATCGCACAAGGGAACGTGGTGGCAGTCGAAGGTGGACGTGCCTAAGCCGAAGGCCTACGATGGGGCTCGTGATGCTAAGGAGTTGGACAACTTTCTCTTCAATTGCGAGCGCTACTTTGATGGTATGGGAATCCGAGACGAGGCCAAAAAGGTGAGTACCGCGTCCCTCTACCTTAGTGATTTGGCTACTCTTTGGTGGAGACGTAGGTACACGGACATGGAGAGGGGCACCGTCCGTATCGACACTTGGGCTGATTTCAAGACGGAGATCAAGGCCCAATTTTATCTGCAAAATGTTGAGCTCGAGGCGCGGGGTAAGCTTCGGAGGCTCACACATAAAGGGAGCATTCGGGAGTACGTGAAGGAGTTCACGAAAGTCTTGTTGGAGATACCCGATATGCCCGACAAGGAAGCTTTGTTTGCTTTCTTGGATGGCCTGCAGGGGTGGGCCAAGTTGGAGCTTCAAAGGCGAGGGGTGCAAGACCTCAATGCCGCAATTGCCGCAGCGGAGTCGCTAATTGAATTCAACAAGTTCGTGTTTTCCAAGCCGAAGGGTTCGAAGGATAACTCGGGCAAAAGTGGGGGAGCGACTAGCAATACCGAGGAGGAGTAGCACCATGCGAAGGGAGACAAATGGAAGAGCCACAAGCCGAAGTGGGAGAAGCCGAAAGGTGATCGTGGAAAAGAGAAGGCAAGTGGTGAATGGAAGAAATTAGACTGCTTCCATTGCAGTGGTCCGCACAAGGCATACGATTGTCCGCAACGCAACAAGCTAGCGGCACTCGTTCGGGGGAACGAGGAGAAGGGAGAGTGCTCCTACAAGAATGATGCCGCAGAGGAACCTAGGATGGGTTCGCTCCGGTTGCTTGGCGCGGTCAAGGCAAAGACCGAGGAGAAGGTCGAGCATAAAGGGCGCATGTACGTGGTTGCCAAGATTGGTGGGAAGGAGACCGAGGCATTGATTGACAGGGGAGCCACGCACAACTTCATCCAAAAGTCCGAGGCACAAAGGCTTGGTATTAAATTTAGGGAGGAGCATGGATGGTTGAAGGTCGTCAACTCCGAAGCCAAGCCAATTCATGGAGTCGCACGCGAGGTTGACATAGCCATTGGGGAATGGCGCGGGAAGATCGATCTCACGGTGGTCGACATGGATGAGTATCCAATTGTGCTAGGCGTGGAGTTCGTCGACACGACAAGAGCTATGCCGGTGCCGAGTGCAAATAGCATGATCTTGATGGGTGGAAGCAAGTCATGCACAGTCGGGGTGTTGCGCGAGGGGAAGGCACAAAAGGCGAAGGTGATGAGCGCCATGCGGCTTGTCAAGGATGAACCAAGGGGCCTACGGGAGCACAATGAGAAGGCGATAGGGGACTTCGCCAACAAAGGAGGTGCGTCACAACGGGGCAAGGCCAAGGTGCAGCAAGCCAGGAATCGCGGGGGCGACACCAACGCAAGGGAGAAGTGGAGGTGACCAAAGGCTTGATGGGGAGCACCAAGGGAGATGGCCAATCCAACATGCCAACGCAGGGGCGAAGGCGTAGGAGGCGCACAAGAAAATGGAGGAAGCACGGGGAGCAAGCACGGGAGCGCAACGAGGGCGTTGCATCAACAAGTGGGGGAGGATGTCACGCGGTGCGCGACAAGGGCTCAAGAATTGTGCGGAAGATTCTAGAGAAGCCCGGAATGCGCAAGAAGCGTGTGGAGTTCTCTGGAGAATGGCGAAATTCTCTAGATGGTGGTGGTACACACTAGAGAGTTCTAGAATATTCTAGAAGGGTGTGGAATTCTCTAGAACCTTGGGGAAGACTCTAGAGAATTCTAGAAGTGGGTGGAAGGTCCTAGAAGTTCTGGAAGGGTCTAGAACCTCTTGGAACCTTATGGAAGGATATGGAACCATGGGGAATGTTCTAGAATATCTAGGTGAGACTAGAGTATTCTAGGCTAGAAATATTAGCCATTGGATCGTGGAACCTTCTAGAGGCGCGATCCTAGCCATCCATTGAGGAGGTGGATGGGCTATATATAGGAGAGAGGTCTCCTCATTTAGGACATGGAGAGTGTAGTTAGGAATTGGGGAATTCCATTGTAAAGAGCAAGGGGCTCACACTTGTAAACACTCTTTGTTGTTAATATACACATTGCTTTCCTCCAATACTTTCCGAGAGATCTCTTGCTGGCGTGGTAGCGGGGTTTAGGCTGACTTAGGCTTGAGATTGGGGTTCTTGCCTAAGTGCTGCACGGGCAATTGCTGGGATTTCCAAGTCTCGTGACAATTGGTGGCGGAGTTTGCTTTCCAAAACTCCCGGCCCGTGACACTCAGAATTACAAATAGTTGGTTTTGTTGCTCAGTATTTTTCTTGAAATAAGTTTTGACCTTCCATATAAACTACGGGCCAAATTTGATGACAGTTTGGCAGACAAAATGGCTATGTGGCTTTTTAAGGAGAAATGGATCATGATATTGAGATGAAAATTGGTTTGGTTGAAAGTTTTTTTCGTTTCCCATTCTGTTTTTTAAGCTTTGCCCCTATTAATCCGAATTTGACCCGGGTCACACACATTAGTATGGTGGATGAGTCTCCCAATGAAAATTTTCTAGGTACATGAGGACTCAAACTCGCTTAAGCGAAACCAAATCACTTACTACTTAAACCAACTCCATATTGGTGTTTGGTTGAAAGTTTTATCTTCTCTTTGAGGTTTTTGGTAAATACAAGGAAAATTTATTAATGTGGAGGTGCGAATATAGAGGACGAAACTCCTAGAAGGAAAGAAAAAAGAAAAACTTAAAGTACAGTTTCAGATTTTGTGTGGGACCATCACCTACCAAATAATCTCCTACACAACAAAATTTCCCAAACAATTGGTAGGTAGCTAAAACTAATTTAATAATCTTCGTTTTTGGTTACACACTTAATTAGCATTTAATTAGATAATCTAAAACATAAAGAAATAAGCTTTTCTTTTTTGTTCACAAATTTGGGCCTTACAATGCACGTTGACGCCACCGAATTAGGCCAATACTTTACCAATATATCAACATTTTAAAGTTGGCAGAAAGCAAGCATCACAAAATACGGGAATGTACATGCGGATGTGCTGCTGTTATGGGAGGAAGGAGAGAAGCTACACATTTGGTGTACTACATATTTTATTTTAATAAAATTAACCAAATCCTTGGGCTGAAATGTGCAATGTTGTAAATATTAGTGTAAAATGTTGAAGAAGATTAGGAAGAAGAAGAAGATGGGAGGAAGGGAGCTCGGTTCTCACGGTTTTTATTCCATCCTCAGGCAGAAAAATCTTTACATAATATATATAAATAGAGATGAGGGGAGGGGTAGGTATAATAATTTTTACACGTTTTCATAACACTCCCCCTTAAAAGTTATTATACTTTGGGTAGAATACGCTTTTGTCGGATAACTGTCTCATTAAAAACCTTACCAAGAAAAACCCTGTGAGATAAAAACTTGGTGAAGGGAAAAAGAGTGTAGTGCGTATTCTACTCCCCCTCATTTTGGCCTCGCTTGATGTCATGATGTCGTTGCATGCCAATCATCCTTGTCAACTATTTGGTGACATATGCTTTGTCCGGTCACTTTTGATATATCATTACTTTAAATAGACAATGTAGACAGTATTATCTTTATATTTCGTTGTTGGAGCATCTTCCTTGCCTTCTTGCTTTTGTGGTCCCGATGATGTAGCAATTTCATGTGTAAAGTTGTAGCAGATGTCTGTCTGTGCTTTATGTGGATTAAATGAAAGACCTGCTTCTGCAAAACCAACTATATGCTCTTCAGGCTTACAGGGTTAATATAATACCACATCTATTATATCCCGAAGATAAGAGTAAAATCATATCTTGCCAATAGGCTTATGGAAAAAGCTTCAGGCTTTATGTTACTAGCGATATAAATTTTCACTTAGATAGGGTACTTCAGGACCTATCTAATAGCATGGCATTTGGAAGTTTCTTCAGGAGTTCCAACAATATTTAGATCACAAAAATAGTATGTAAATAATAAACATAAACAAAAATAATAGTGCATATATGCGATCATACATACTCAAATTTAGTTTAAACCATATAAAAATCAATTTAGCTTAATTTTGTATATTCCTGGGAATTAGTTGCTTCAAGCAACTTGAATCCTTCAGGGATTCTCAGGTATATGGATCCGTAAAAACAGGCTGTAACTGCATTCATTAGATGGATTTCTAATTCTTTTCATATATTGCCAGACTTATCAAATATTTAAAATAATTGCATCCACCACAGGGGAGTATATCTCCTCATAATTAAATACCAGGTTGTCGAGTAAAATCTTGTACAATATGCGACAAGCTGTGCTTTCTGCGAAAGCCGTGCTTTCCCCTTTTTTCGCACAAACACTCATTTATAATCGACCGTTGTTATACCACTGTTGTACGGACTACAGGTCCGAAAAATTTCTCGCTTCACAAGCGAGTCTAACACAGCCTTAATTTGGTTTCTCTATTTGGCCAATCATTCTGTGCCTACATTTACCAATGTAGGTTCATGATCCTCATTTTTATTTTGCGCTATATGATATAAAACAAACATTCTGTCGACGGTTATTTTACGTCGGTTCCATCTTATACCTGACACTGTAATTGAGATCTCATCACTTTCACTAATTTCAGGTACCTGAGTTACTTCTGGAACTTTATCAATTGTGTCATGGACCTCTTCCGGAGGATTTTCCTCTTCTTGAGGACTTTTAATTTTGAACCTCTATTGGAGGTCTTATTTTCTCACTGGGGGCCATCTCATATCTTTGCTCCTTTTTTTTCTCTATCGAGAAGTTTTCTTTGGAACCGAGTATATTCTACTCTTCTGGCATACTTTGGATTCATTTGCATATTTGAATTGTTCTCCAGAAACATTATTTCGAGCAGGAGCATTGCAGCTTGAATATAATATTTGGTCACTTTATGTGTCTGGCAATTGCATATCAATTTTCCTACAAATGAATCATCTTTTGAACTTCAAGTTCATACTAATTTATTTGAGGATCAACAACTATATACTGATAATATATTTCAATAATATCTTGATCCAGCTGCTTACTTTCTCCCCCTGATGTTGGGTAAACTCTATCGTCAAATTAACAAATCTCCAATTGTTAGTCAATGGTTTCAATTATTTTGTAATTGATGGAAATTTTTTATACCCAACATCTATTCACAACCTTCTTTAAGGACCATCTTTACTATGCTGTGGTGGGGCATTATATACTGTATAACCAACGGTCCGAAGATGGGAGTTACTAGGTTCGTGACCATAAACCAATTAAATGGTGAGATCTTATGATCTTATGATATCTTATTGGCTTGATGCACATTTGCTGCATGTAAAATACCATATTCTCAAACAGTAATATCTCTTTAGCAATGGTCCTACAATCAATTGGAAATGTTCGCCCAGATCGGTTTGGGTTTATTTCCAACAATATACATTATCCATTGAAGAGATATACCAGCATTATCAAGACATATATCCTTACAAGATAATTAGGGATGTGTACCTGCAATTGGCTTAATCATAATAAGCGTGCAACATGCCAACTTGCGTCTAATAAGTACACAATATACCAACACAGTGCTCTCAGCAGCAGCAGATAGTATCAGTAATATACATATCACAGGAAATCAGCAATACAGCAATATAAGCAATAGAATAGCAGCGGAAGACTTATGGACATGCAACGGTGGTATGGATCCGGAGTCAGGTGGAGAAGAAAGCAGCAGCCATCGAACGTCGTACCTGAACTACGGAAACAACTTAACCTACGGGATGAAACCCCGCAGGCGAGGGGTGAGTCCGAAGTGCTCACCGACCAAGGATAAACAGTGATATGCAAGCAGCCGTAATACTTAAAAACAAACACAGATAAGCAACACATGTCTTAACAACTGAACCAAGGCCAAAAGAATGCTTAATTATTATTACCAATTTTATCTTCTGGGCCCCCGTCACTGGACAAGCTAGGGTCGTACCTGGTAATCAATTAATTCCGGATGCTAGGTCAAAAACCAATCCACATATCAGAACAACCGGATATTCGGCATATCCGAGCCACTGGGTATTCGGTATACCCCAACCTCAGGCGACGTCATGCCAACCAGATATTCGGCATATCTGAGCCACTGCGGATATTCGGCATATCCGAGCCACTGCGGATATTCGGCATATCCGAGCCACTGGGTATTCGGTATACCCTAACCACAGGCATGACGGGCCAACCAAACCAAAAAAGTTCAACATCAATCTCAGCATATTATCCACAGAATCAATATCACAGTCCAAAAGCAACAATAATATCCACAGCAGATATTCAGCCAACAATCAACAATTCAGCAGTTCAATCGAACAACAAAGCACACAAAGTATTACAGGCAACATAACAAGGGTTATCCATCCTCACCTTAGCCGATAATCAATTATGGAATTGTCCAGCAAGTTCCAAGTCCGGTTCCTCAGCAAATTGTTCGTTATCAACTCCTATATCAATCAATAATATGCGCACATAAGATGGTATGCAAATGTTATGCTAATACTGTATCCCGTAAATTAAATATAAACTCGGCTCGGTCACTCCCCCGGATTACTTTTCCATTATTATCATCATTCACCATTTATTTTCAAGTGTCAAAAATACCCTTCTATACTTTTTCCTATACCCGGGTACTATTCCGGTATTTTACTATCTTGGTAATACTCTTTCCAAAATTTATTCCCTAGGTATGTACTTTCCAAAATATTATTTTTCAGAATATATTTTCCCATATTTTCCCCCAAGATATTATTTCCAAACTATAAACCTTTCCCACCTATTTTCCAAAATATTATTTCTACGAATCATTATTTTTCCTTCCATACCATATATTATCTTCCAAAATTATTTCCAGAATTATATTCTTTTTCCCAAGTTTTATTTTATTTTATTTTTCCAGATTTTCTTTTCTCTCTTCTTTTTTTTAATTTTCGGACTGGGCCAATGGTGTTAGCCCACATCCCAAACCCAACAGCCCAACTAACCAACCCAAGGTCACAACCCACAATCCTAATCCAAGCCCAAACCTTCCCAGCCCACATGCTTGACCCGCGACCCAGACCACTAGGGTCAGACCCGTCACAACACACCCGGGTCGACATCCACCACGGGTCTGCATCTTACCTGCAGCGGCGGCGGCGCGAGCGACGGACGGAGAGGGCGAGCACCAGGAGGAAGGCGGCGCGAGGAGCAGAGGCGGCTCGTCTTCCTCAGGCAGTGACGGCTTGCTGTCGCGACTAGGAGGAAAGGAGGAAGGAGGGGTGGCCGGTCGCGGTGGAGAAGGAGAAGAGGACGGCGGCGAGGCGTTTTGCAGACGGCGCGGAAGGACGAGCTTGACACTGGCTTCATCAGGCGACGTGGTGGTTTCGCCGGAGAGGAGGAGAAGAGAGTGACGAAGTGGTGGTGGCGGCTTTGTGTGGTTGATGGTGGTGTTGGTGAGGGTGGCGCGTGCGGTGGTGTTATGTGTTTTGTTTGTTTTGTTTTGTTTTTTTTCTTTTCCTAATTTTTCCTGGTTTTAGGCAGTTTGCAGGAAGTAAAACAATGGTGTTTGCAGGAAGAGAAATGGTGATAGGCATGGAAGCAGAAGAAAAAAATAGGTTTATAGGCTGAAGAAAACAACTGGTTAATCACAGGTATAACAGGTTGTTCACAGGCTGAATAGGAATTGGCGGCTGAATAATTGAACTTCAATTATGCAGTTACTATGCTGCATGTGAGGTGTGGCCTACCTGGACCAGAAAATATCCGGTATACCCACTTATTTTATTTCTGGTCCGATAATTCGAGAATAAACCCGGCTTTTTCCAAAGATTCCCGGACCCGAAAAAATCCCAACTTGGTCCGTAAAATCCGCAGAAAAATCCCGAGCGTAGGACTATGCTCGGTTTCAAAATTCAAAGCTCGATTTACCACAATTTAATTACCCAAGATTAAAAATCAACGGTAAATTACTGTAGATTAACTTAAACAGTCCCGGTAAAAATGAAATTTTTACCTGGGCTGTTACAGCGAATTTATTAGTCCGCGTATATGTCCCTGAATTATTCCCAAACTTGCTGGTGATTCTTGGCCAATCTCATCGTAGGAAGGTCGTATAATTAATTTCGCAGCACACAAACACGTGGAAATTCATTGATTGTAAAACTTCTGGTTTTTCAATGAATGACCAAATAAATTTCGTACATCATTATTGACCCAGGATGGCCCAAACCGATCATGCCAAACAATAAGTCCATGTACCAACTTCAAGTTGGTGCCAGCTTCAGGCTGCTATTTATGTGCCAGCTTCAGGCTGGAAATGATAACTTAGGAAAAATTATTTACCAGCTTCTGGCTGGGGCATACTACCCATAAATTACATATATATCAGCTAACTTCTAGTTATCCTCAGCTTCGAACTGTGTAAACTGTGTATTTAAACACTTTAGGCTAGTGCATTCCGGCTTCTGGCTGGATATGGTAAGTTTAATAACTTAAATTGCTAGCTTCAGGCTGCAATGTATGTGCCTATTTTAGGCTTATATCTGCCACTCATGTCGGAAAAGATCAGAATTATTGGACAATAATTAAAGTAGTGGCAAACTTTTCTAAAAGCAAAACCTTGAAGATTGAAAAGCTTTGGAGTTTACTGACAAATAATGCAAAGTTTAATCACCAAAAAAATCTTCTGGATCTTTACTGAGACAGAAAAAAAAAGGGTCCACATTTGAAAAACTGACACCTAGCTGTCTAATCTCAGACTATAAGAAGGGGAGGCGGTTGAGACAGGAAGATGCAGAAAACTCAGTAAAAACTCAACAACACAAGAAAAAATGCCTTCCCCAGCTACTGTTTTCTTTGTTGAGGGTGCCTCTCTAGGAAGAAGGAATAGGTTATGGTGAATGAACAGCAAGAGGAATTACCGAATGATCTGGCGAGAATTCCTCGTTTAGTGTTTGTAGATGAACTTTATTCATCTAGGTTCTTTGTAACTCCTATGGAAGAAACATTCTTCCTAGAGGACCAAAGCAATCTAAGGGCTTCCTTTTATGGCTCGGCTAACTCTATTATGTTTTTCATATCTAATAGACTGCAGGAATTTCAGCTAGAGCCTTCATGTCAAATTTTAAATCAAAGCAGTTATTATCAGGTTTCCATGATGGCTCGGAGCATCCCAAGGGTAACTGGGTTACCACCTACATGGCTTAAGGTACGACTTTTACTATGGAATTGCAGGGGTGTAGCAAGAAGGTCCCAAGATTTTGTGCGTACCTTAAGGGATCTGAAGAATCAGTACAAGCCCAACATGGTACTGATTACTGAGACTTTGTGGCAAGCAGGAGAGAATCATGGTGTAATCCCACTCCGTTTTCCTCCAACAAATAGGTTTGAGATACCTGGAGAAAATAACATGGGTGGCATGTGGTTCTCCTGGAACAACAGCGTTAGGGTCAACATCAACAACGAGGCTCAGAGTTTTAGAGTCAATGTTGTACCCAACAGATAAATATCTGTATAAACTTATGTATGAGAACAATTACTCTTTGAATGTTCTCTAGTTATGGATCCATTATGCAATAATAATATGCATATTTTCTCTCAGCTTTGTAATTATAATCTCATTTACGACTACTAGCACAATTAATTATACTGTCTTATTCGCTTCAGGAAATAGAGCAGAGTCAATTCAACGGGATCCATAATAATATCTTTTATCACTATAAGTGGGAGTTTCTGTACTTTTTAAGAGTATTTGCTCTTCCAGAGCGTAAATATGTGATCTTCTAGATCATAGTAAAGCATGCGTTCTTCGGGAACATATTCAAACTTACGCTCTTCTGGAGCGTATAAATCTTTTTCTCATTTTGAGATTGTACATGTTATGTAAAGTAGTTGACATCCACACATATAATTCTCCTCCTTGGATGTCAACTTGCATTGTCTTCAGGACAAATGCCTGAGCCATTATTCTAAAAACGATGATAAAATGCTGTAAAGTAAATAAAATAAAATAAAATAGTACATAATAATAAAACTGAAACATAAAATAAAATTATTCAATATATAATGGCTTGCACCTTCAGGGTAAGCAAGATAATAACAGTATCCATCATCGGATGGTCATACAATATCCACCTTCTGATGGTCATACAACATCCATCTTCTAGTGGTCATATCTTTCTTCATTTTTCCTCAAAGATCTGCGGGATCTTTTGGCATTAAGACATCCAGTCTTTGCTTTATTTTTTTTTCTTTTATTGCTTCTTCCAGATGATTTGCATTTAAATACATTCAATGCCCATAAAAAAAAAATTCTTCCGGAAATTCTAAGGGCCTCTAATTCAAGTTTTGTAATAAATTAAATAAAGGACTTAAATAAAATAAATAAACATGGGTCTTTTATTAATTAGCCCAATCAAATTGAATAAACGAAAATTAAATGCAATGGGCCTTGTACGAGCCCAATCAAAAAGTAAATTAAAACAAGGAAATAAATGTAATGGGCCTTTTCATAGCCCAATAACCAAAAATTAAAGGCAATGGGCCTTTTATGAGCCCATTTGTAATAAAAAGGCGGCTTAGCCGGCCAACAAATGAAACAAGGCGGCTTAGCCGGCCAACAAATAGATAAGGCGGCTTAGCCGGCCAACAAATGGATAAGGCGGCTTAGCCGGCCAATATTGAATACTATAATAGAGGGTATGCTTACTCGATAAATCTTTCAGCAATTTAAATTCTCCCCCTCTTTTTTTTTTAACAGGATATATATTTTTTTCTTTTTTTTCTTTTTTTTTTCACATTTCTCTCCACATTTTTTTTCTTTTCTCTCCTTTTCTTCTTTTTTCTTTTCTTTTCTCTCTTTTTCTTTTCTATTTTCTGGTTTCAGTTTTTTTTAAAAAAAAATCGGGCTGGGCTTGAACAGTACCGGCCCAGACCCGGGTACAGTACCACATTCAGGTCAGTGCAGCAGGCCCGAGCCGGCAGCCCAAAACCCGCAGCCCGCGGCCCGTGTCCATGACCCGGCCAAAACCGGGTCATCTTCTTCACATCCGGGTCGGCACCTTAGTCTCGCGGGTCGCTCGCCTAGAAGGGTTGCAGGCGGCGGCGCGAGGGCGGCAGGCGGCACGGGGAGAGGGCATCAACGGCGGAACGATGTGGCGTCGCAGAGGAGGATCGACGGTGGCTGTAGCGACGTCGGTAGGAGGCGGAAGGAGGCCGGGCGAGGTGAATCCAACGAGTCTCTCGTCGGGTCATCTCTTCCTGGCGGCGCGTCGGCGGCGGGAAACGGCGGGAGAAGGCGGCGTCGAGGTCGCGACGGCCTGCCGGACGCGACGGTGGAGCACGAGGCGGCGTGGGATGCTTCAAGGTGTACAGTGACCGGGAGTCTTCTTCCTCCTTTTTTTTCAGTTTTCTTCATTCATTTTTCAGCCTATTTTTTGCACTAAAAATCATCTTGCTCGGGGTAGGCTCGGGGTAGAAGACGATCGTGGTGATAACGTGTTGTAAATACTAGTGTAAAATGTTGAAGAAGATTAGGAAGAAGAAGAAGATGGGAGGAAGGGAGCTCGGTTCTCACGGTTTTTATTCCATCCTCAGGCAAAAAAATCTTTACATAATATATATAAATAGAGATGAGGGGAGGGGTAGGTACAATAATTTTTACTCGTTTTCATAACATGCAAAATATTTTTGTTAAGAACTATACTATCTTAGTCACGGATCTTTAATGGCATCATAAACCACAATTGATAGATATAAACAAACGTTTAAAATCTAGTTAAAATTTTATAACTTTAACTTACGAGTGAGGGGGACCTATGTGTATTTTAACATTTGATAGTTCTTCTGATACTCTAATAAAACTCATTTTCAACTAGATTTTGGTCCCAGAATAATTTTTTAAAAAAATTGAAGAAACAATTTGTTTTGCAGATTTGAGCCTGGAAATTAAGCATGGTGGCACCGTGAAATTAATGTTGGCCGAGACCAACGAGACAATAACCAAAAAAACAGCCAACACCAACATAAAAAAGACGACAAGAGCCAGTGGTTTCAATTAACGGAGGAAGGAGACAAGTTATGGATGGGTGACTGAGGTTTGGTATAGTTGTATATATCTATCTATGTGTAATAGTCAACATGCTTCTAGAGATCGTTAGGCTAATTAAGATCACTGGTTAGTGGTTACGTCAACAAGCCAGCAATCGGACCACGTCTGGAAGCAGGTTTTGGAACATTAAAGCGGTGGTGCCCAAAGTTATAAAAACTTTCTATGGAAGGCATGCCCCAATGATCGATGCATATACATAATATCCTTCCAACAAAAGTTTTGTGATATTGCGATGTAATTCTATTTTATATAATATCAAAAAGAAAAAGAGACACTCTTTCGAAAAAGAAAAACAAAAGGAAGAAAAAGAGACACTCTTGATGTGACAAGTTTGATTATTGGGCTCAGATTCTATAAGCTTAAAGATAAGGCCCCTGAACTCAATACTGAGTTAGTCGGCCATTGTTGCCAAAATTACAAGAAATAATCTTATTCGACAAAATTAAATCTTATTATTATTATTATTATTAAGAAACAAACAAAAGCATGAGGATAAATTTATCCAAAATAAAAAATGGTCATGGCATAAGAAGAATCATTCATACTTTTTAAATAATGTTTTTAAGTATGATTGTTGACTACTAAGTTTACTAATGAGCTATAAAATTGCACATCGTTGTAAAAAACTGGAGTACAGATTCTATTTGCAGCCTTCGAACAGTAAACATAAACTCAAAATTGGAGCATGAATTCTGATTGCGGTGATCTCTATTTTTTTTTTTCAATTGTCGTTTATCTTGTGTAGGCTAGCCACTCTTGCAGGCGGCTCAATGTACGACGCATACATTGTCTAATTGCAAGCCAAGTGTACAGTTTTTTAATTACAAGAGAAATTTTCAACTAATCAAAGAATTAGATCCACTACTTCATAGCTTGCACCTTCTTAATTTACAAGATATAATAATTGTTTGACTGTCCAAAAACTTGTATGTGCATAATTCATGGATAAGGATTTTAGGAGCATGGTGAAGGTATGTCTTCAGGTTTTCTTGTAGGTTTCACCCATCTACCATGAGCATTAGGCACTAATCCTTTGTTGGCCAATTGGTACCAGCAGTGCGGTATTCTTAACTCATCCACCAACATGTCGCATGCCTTATTAACCAAGGCAACATCCCTTTTAGCATCGGATCGAAAAGTTGAGCAAGATCCATGGAAACCATCAACCAGATGAAGATAGGTCTCGAGGCAATGGAATCCAGCCAAATTCAGTCCATGTTTGAGGTAAGGGGATGACTGGATATCGACCTTCAATTCGGATCCAACGTGGGTATAAACCCAGTCTAATGTCCCAGTGAAGTCATCAAACCTCTCTAAACTTTCATTAAACACAATTCCAGGCATTCGAGGTACTATATCTTGCTTGTTTACAACCCTTAGTGTTTTGATCCCCATATCTTGTAGCTCATCTCGAAATGCAATGTTCCCAACCCTTGGTGCACCAAAGGAAATCACACTAATTGGAAGGCCTGGAAGAGATTTTCCAGCTTCATAGGCATTGAGTAGAGCCAATGCACCTCCCAGGCTATGTCCGGTGATGGTTAGGCTTACCTCTTCCCCATTGTCCCTATACAATTGGACTAGCCTTGTTACTTCTTTCATGACTTGCTCTGATGCACTAGACTTGTTGTACCTAGTAGAGTCACTCTTGGATGTGTAAATAGTATGGAATCCATGCTCCACTTTGGCATCCCCATCCCCTATTGGCTCCAACTTCCTCTGAAAATCCTCATACCACTCGGACGGTGCCACCGTGCCCCGCCACGCCACGGCAATGTCTCTCCGGCCAATCCGACGTGTCTCCTCGTCATCACTAATTGCCACGTACCCCATCCAATTGGAATCTTTGCTCCATGTATCCACCCAATGTGACCTCTCTAGCCATCCGGGCAGGTTGACATGTGACATAGCATATATGTACTTGCAGACCTTGTACCCGTGCTTAGTTAGGCCTAATTGTTCAAAGAGTTTGTTAAGGTTGTACCTACAACTCCCACAATACTCGGAGAATGGATCAAAATCGAAAGCATCATATGTTGCCTGGGCAAATTCTCCATACTTGACTATCTCTCGTCGAAGACAAGGGGGAAGAGGGTCCAAAAGGTTGTGCCAATCATTAGAACCATGAAGTTGTTGCCACATATACGATATGTCCTCTTTAGGGGACATCACTGGCATGGACTGCTTCTCCTGACAAACTAAATCCCAGTTGGTGCAACTTAGGTGTGATCTTTGAGGGGTTTCGATATGGAGATGAAGGAGATTAGAGAGTGATCGAGAAAGGCGAGAGGCAGGGTTTGAGGGTTTCCTATGTTTTGGGTGATCAATCAACACTTGTTGATGGGCACGAACCATGGAAGGCCGATTCATGATTCCTGTGTTGGTAGAGATTGGGTTGTATTTACACATCATTGTACCTGAAATGGCCATGATTGTTGATGATAAGAAAGAGTCCAGATTATAATTAGAGCTGATAAATTGGGATAATTGCTTGAATCTTGGTGGCCAGCTGATTGCATCCGCATACATATATATTGGTAATAAATATTGTGGTTTTCTAATGTCAACAATTTTTAAACTTTAGACTTGATAGATAGATATACTTGTCACGCGGGGTCAAAATGGTAAGGTATGACTGTGGCTGCGTGTATGACCTTGGAAGATCAATTTACTCGGTCTAGTATACTGACAAAGTTAAATTTTTTTGAAATCGCTACTTGTTCTTTATTCTTTTTTTTCTTAATGCCTACGTGTTCCAATTGGATAAACTTTGGGTATAAACAGATGTCAAATTGCCTTACATTAATTCGAGGTAGATGGAGATGTTTTTGGGAGTTTAATGTGAACTCCATGACTCATCACTATTCTTTAAATAAAAAATTTGGAAAAAAAGACATGATCACGAGCAAAGGTAAGTCAACTTTAACAATCAATATTGAATTTTCAGCTCGAGGCTTACTTGGGACACGAAAATTATCTTGAGTGGACAATTTTTTTTATGAGAAATTATATTCATTCCATTCATAGAGAAAGAGTACAATAGCTTCTAGCTATCAACATACAAATAGACATATATCTAAATCTATTACAGAAATTAAAGATTCAAATCTCCAAGTAAAAACTTCCCCTTGAGGACATCAACATGTGGTATGGTACTACAAGTCTTCATGATAACCAGCATCTAAGGCTAAGTCTGTAAAAAGAGAGAATTGTTGACTCCTAATATGCTGCAATAGAGGAAGAAACACCTCTATCTGAATTTGAACACCATGACTACTACACATCCTATCAACTCTTTTAAGCTCCATGGAAACGAAGAGAGCAAAGAAAACCCTCACTGAGTCAAGATCCATTTGGTTTCCAAGTAGATTGGACCAAAGATCTTTCACAACTACCATCAAGTAGTAGAGATTGCTTGCATCTTTGAATAGATCAGGCCAATAACCACTTTGAAGCTCCAGATCTGGGCTGATATTGCTCCATTTGACAAAAAAATCCTCCCTGAAAGGAGGAAGAAAGATGCCCAACAATGGCATAGAAAAGTTGAAAAACAACTAGAAAACATACCAAAACTATGTAGGAGAAAAGAAAAGCACTTGGGGCTTACCACCGGGCAAGTAAGCACCGGCAGCAGCCCCTGGTTTCAGTTTTGTGGAGAGGTTTTGGAGAGAGAGTGAAAGTAGAGAGAGAGTAATTTGTGACACAAAGTAGAGAAAACCCTTCCGGTGAAGCTCCACTTCACCCCACCACGTCGAGTGGACAATTTTAAGGCAGTTTGAGATTATTTTCTCAGTTTTTTCCAATTATTAAATGCCATTCACCATGTAAGAACGAAATATAATAATTTCGGTTTCCAATGAGTTCCTAAACAAGGTGATCAATCACGCAGCAAGGGCAATTCCTATATACATAAGGATCAAGAACAGAAACATGAAACAATCATAACAATTCCCAAGCATACACCATCTCCTTATTAATAGTCTCTTTCACTTACTTTATCTCTCATTTTAAAAATTTTATTTAAACCCTTAGGGTGGTGTTATTCACCCAGTACAGCCCAGACCTTGCACTGGGCCAAAAACCCAGGCTCCAACAGGAACCCAGTGCAGGCCCGCGCAGCAAGGCCCATGCAGCAGCCCGCAACCCGAATTCATGACCCGGCCAAAAACCGGGTCATCTTCTTCACAAACGGGCCGCGAGTTGCAGTGGCGGCGCGACGCAGTCAGCGAGGGCTAGCGGGGCGGCGCGAGGTCGAGCAGGTGCGGCGACGGTGCAGGCGACAACGGGCGACTCAAGATCGGTGGTTTTCGGTGATGGCGGGTCGAGCTCGGGCGGCTGTCTCGTCGGCTTGCTTCCACAGAGCAGCGGCGGCGGCGTGAAAATGAAGGGCCGGGGAGGCGACGTGCGGGACAATCGGTGACGGCTGGAGATCGTCTCGGCGTCGCGGTGGCAACGCGAGGTGGCTGCAAGAGGGAACCAGACCTGACGAAGCTTGCCGGGTCAACGGGCATGGCCGTCGGGTTTCCTCCTCCCGACGGCGCGTCCAGCAGCGGCAGAGGGCGGGGAAGGTGTCGGTCGGTCGGCGACGGCGAGGAACCGTTCCGCATGAACAGTGCCGAGGTAAGGTGACGGGTTCTTTTTTTCTTCTTCAGTTTCGTTTCTTCTTCCTTTGGTTTGGTATCTCAGTTGGGTAGAGTCGTTATCGTGCTGATAACGTGTTATAAAAATTTCATGTAAAAGAAGAGGAACAAGGAAGAGAGGAGAAGAGAATTGCCGGACTGCAAGTGCTGCTAAAGTTCTAATTTTTTTATTCAATTTTCATCATCATTGGAAGTACATGAGTGTATGGCTTTATATAGCCACGTTTAAAGGAAAAAACATTTTTGGGGTAGTTGAAATTCACTGTTTTATAACAACTAGAACTTTTATTTTTTTAGTTTTAACCTTATTACGTTGGCTTTTCTGGAATCTTAGGAGAAGGATGTTTTATGCAAGGGTAATTCTATCCTACCCTGGGCAAAATGCTGGGTAAACTTACCCATGCCTTGTTGGACCAATAAAAAGCCTGCCTTTAATTTTTTGTCTGCTACTTGCACATTTTTAAAACTCTTTTATTTATAGAATTACCAACAAACTTTCCAAAATTGCACTCCAATGGTAACATGTGAGTGCCAAATCTTTTGTGAATGCGCTCCGATACATTTTGCGAGTAATAAGCTGTGGTGAAATCCAAAAATATTCTTTTGGTACATCAAAATTTTTGAAACAAGAAAAATAAATATTACAAAATTATAAAATATTATTGTTTCCAACCATTAAATAATAAAA
>JAKUCV010001882.1:0-24762 GCA_028386065.3 Turnera subulata
ACACCCTCTTTAATGCCATTAAAGAGCTGGTGGTTGTCATTTCCATTTCTGGAGAAACTTTTTAAAGATTGAAGAACAATTTCTGCCCAAGTAATTACCAGTTATGGTTCAGCCAACAGTCAAATGTTGACAGTTCTTAAGTAAAGAAAGAAGTCAACTTGTGCGCCACCTGGAAGCAATCTAGCCGTTGGAAGACACTCCTCCCCATCCTTAGAATCTATAAATAGAGGATTGAAGCCTGACAGCAAATCAACCTAGCCATTCAAGAGATTCTACGTTGAGAAAAGAGCTTCCCTTGAGAGTTATTCTTTGTGCTTAATTCGTGTAACTTCTTGAGTGAGTCACTCTTGAAACTTTGCCTTGGGAAAGGTTGTAATCAGCAGGATTAGGGGATAATCTTGTTGGGTAGACAAAGCTAGGTTCAGCTTTAGGTTAGGTTTAGCAAATTTAGCCCGCAAAAACTTGTGTACTATAGGTTATTTGGCTCGCCTGTAAAAGCCAAATTAGTGGATAGTTTAGAAATCCTAGAGGGGGGAGATTTAGGTAGTGGATGTATTCCTGAGTGGGGAACCACTATAAATTGCTTGTGTTCTTTGCTTTCCTACCTTTATATTTTGCATTTCAATTAAGTTTCACATTTGGCTTCTGTGTCGAGCCAAATCACAGAAAACCCGAAAAAGAGGAAAAACTAATTCAACCCCTCTTCTTAGCCTTTTCTGGGCCAACAATTTCCCCAAGTGAGCTAAAATCAACAAAAGGCAAAATTCAAAACACACTTGTAATTTGTTACTCTTCAAAATCAATTGTACACCATGACTAAACATAGTTAAATCACAATTTAGCATTAAGAGGTGATTAACCCAAGTTTACGTTAACAATCTCCCTCCTTTATATGATGACAAATTTGTGTTGATTTCATTTGTAACAAGGGTTAAAAATATTTTCAAATAGTTTTAAAAGCTCTCCTTATTTTGTTGCTCCCCCATTCAAAAATAATTTTGCAATTCAACAAGGGTAGATAATTTTCTTTAAATAATGAACTTGGCCCATTTTGACCTAAAGATTCCCTTGTGAATTTTATCTTGGCTTTCTTTGCCAAAAAACCTCCCCCTGTGGTTTTCATTTTCTGCATAAGAGATTAGTTGAATGTATATATAACACGAAGTAGCGCAATATTCATACTTTATACGTTTGTTTTTTAACAGAAACCAATTCGCAGCCGTAAGTGTGGTTTTAATAAGAACCAGAATTCGCATTTCCACACTTCCTGCATCAGATTGATCAAAAGTATGGTTTTAACAACAACCATATTGCTATAATCCCTGCATAATCAATCGAGTCAAAAACTCATGGTTTTCAACATCAACCATATCTCTATAGTCCCTGCATAATCAATCATGTCAAAATTATGGTTTTAACAGAAACCATATCCATACTGTTCCTGCACATAATCAACACCAACAGATTTCTCTCCCTTTTGGCATCAGCATAAAGGGAACGAAAAATCATAAGAACATACCAAAAATCATGCAAATGAAACATTCAAAAGAGTAGAATAATCATCCATAAGTTAAACACAATATCCCAAAAGAAAAAAAAAATATTCGAGCATATAACAGTCCATAATAAGAACCAGAAATAGAACCGAAGTGAATGCAATGCATGAGTCCTAAAGCATCAGATCTAAAAAGGTTTCACTCAACATCAGATAGAAATGGAGAGGGAAATCTGGTGAGAACCAGCTCAAACTGCTCCATCATATCAACTTTTATTTCTCTTACCTCTTCACACAAGGCTCCAACATCAGTTTCAAGAAAACTAACCCCGGTCGCAAGATCATCCAACTGAGTTTCCTTGTTGTTTGCCCCTGTCCTAATCACTTCAAATTTTCCACTCAAGGAGAGTTTGATACACATCTTGGACAAAGTTTTGCGGTCAGTTTGGCCAAGCTCCATGAAAATAGCGGATCTGGTTTATTTCACACCAAATCGTTTTGCTATGAGAGTGATCAGCAAGCCATGACTCCTTGCTTTGTAAAAAGTGATGTGATGCTGCATCGGATATGCGAGGCAAATAGGGCTCTTTCTCATCATGCAAACTACCAGCCACAAGTCAACATTAGACATATCAGCCAAGTGCCAAGGGCGTGGCAGAATCACTCTTGTGAGAATATACATCATCGCTCGAGCAAGAGGATTTTTATGTTGATAGGTTCCTCTCTTGGTTGATCCTTTTACAAACTTTACTTGCTGGATATAGGTTGGAGCACCAACAACATTAATCTTTATCCCGAAGGTTGTGTTGTAGTATTTGATGATCCCTCTTCACCTTCAATACATCGTGAATAATGTCAGCAGTGATCTTGATCTTCTTGCCTCGGACAGTGGTTACTACATAGTCAACCACTCCTTTTCTGTCCTTTTTCACCAGCAAATTCTCATAGAACTCTGTCACAATCATTTAATTCGCTTGAATATTCAAGGTAGCCAAGTAGTCCAGCCTATAGTGCTTTAGGATTTGGGTGACCCCATGAGCATCAAAGTCTCCCAAAGTGACATTATAAGTCCTTGAAAGAGTTTCAAACTTGCTGCTCTCATCTTCTTTCTTCCTGGGTTTTCCATTTGACATGACTTTGACACTTTTTTTTGCTTTCTTCTTGGGGGGCTTGACAACAGGAACTTCTTCTTCTTCTTCTTCATCTTCTGGTTCCTGGTTTTCTTCAACCTCTTCTTCGACTTCTTCTTCTTCTTCTGGTTCCTTTTTAGCTTCCTCTTCTTCTCCTGGTTCTTCATCTTCATCATCATTAGCATTATCATCGTCCTTTCTTTTTCAGACTCATCTCCACTCTCATTTTCCTCATTGTCTTCTTCCTTATCAGAGTAGTAGCTCGAAATGTAGTAGTCTTCATGCTCTGGTTTGTCATCAACCAGATCATCTCCAACAGACTTATAGCTCAAAGTCTTCTCCGAGTCACTATCCTTTGCTCTCTTCCTTTTCTTGGAGGGTTCTTCCTCCGACGTCTCTTCATCCTCACTGGCAGGAACATCATCTGAATTGGAGTCAATGAGTTGAATCCGAGTGTCCTGCTTCTTCTTCTTCCCAGTCTTCCTAACGATGCCTCTATCAAGAAGTTGAGCACTTGGTTTTCTTAGGATATGAATTTTTGTTTTTCCATAAACCACATCTACTCTTTTCTTCTTCTTTGACATTTCTGGTTGGCGCACAGATACAGACTGTTCTTCTTCATCATCATGCTGCTTCTCCAACTCCTTTTCATTGTCAGGCTCAGATTCATCTTGAGCCTGCTCTTCAATATTTTTGTGCATATCATCTGGTTTTCGTCCTACCGGATTGTCAAGCTTTTCCTGAGTCTCCTTCTCAGCACTTTTAGCAATCTTTAAAATTTCAGACGGTGTTAGACCATCACGGCTGGTTTCCTTGGATCCCTCAGCCGGTGTTCCATTCAATTTGAGCAAGTCTTCTAAAGCAGCATGGTCCTTCTACACCTACTCCTCTTCCTTCTGTGCAGGAGGAATGGTTTCTTCTGCAACTGCATCATCACCAGTAATAGCATTCTTTTCTAAGGATTTGGTTTTTCCAGCAACTAAATCTTTTACCCTTTGAATGTCATCTTCAATCCCTTTTAGTTCTGCAAAAGAAACCAACACATCATCAGGTGCAGTAATTTCCTACTCTCTTTCAGCCAACACATCATCAACATACTCATCACGCCCTAATGAACCTCCTTCTCTCTTAACCAATACAGGTCTTACAATGTCTAGAAAGTATTCCCTAGCCACATTATTACCAAATTGTCCAAATTTGTTAAGAATGCTAGTTGTAATAGTGTTAACCTCATTGGCTATAGGGACTTCAGATAGAACCTTACTGGCACCTTGTATATTTTTCAATGCCCACTTTTCTGCTTCATATAAAATTCTCACACCCATGTGTTTTTCAATAGAGGAACAATATCTCGTTTAGCATATTTTGGGTTATAGATTCTTTCAAGTGCTATTCTAATGGCACTAGATATCACAGGTGCAGTAATAGGCAAATCTTGTGAATCATGAGGGGAATCGAGAATACTACCAGGGTTTTTTTTCCTTCTTTGCCTCTGACTTTTGCAATCCTTTTCTTTTTTCGGCTTTCTTCTTCAACACCTCGTCAGCCTTAAACTTCTCCAATCCTTCAGCCGCAGTCTTTTCAGTATAAGTTAAATCCTGACTGACTGTCTTTTCTTTCTTTTTTGGAGCCTTTTTGTCGAAGATTGAGGTTTTATTTTTGAGGGGGTCTTTGAAGTGGTGTCGAACTTTGGTCTGTGAAGGAGACTTCTTTGCAGGTTTAATCGATTTCGGGGTCTTGGCCTCTTTTGCAGGATCACCTTTCCCTGAGTACATCTTCAGGGTCGTGTTTGAGAGTTTGAATGATTTTAGGGTTTGTGTTTCAGTTGAGAGGATTATTGATGAAAGAGAGATAAACTCGGGTTTGATGTTTGTCTAGTGAAGGAAACCGAATAATGAAGGAGAGAGAGAGTTCACGGGTTTGAAGGAGCGGTTAATGGCATTAACTCCTCCACTTCCTTTTGTTGCTTTTGTCAGACATGGGAAGTTTAAAAAGCAACTTCCTTTTGCAAAGCTTAACCAACTTGCCTCCGCTTTTTTCTATAACTGCTGGACAGTAACCGTTGATTGCTTGGAGATGGTTTTTACAAAAAAACATATCTTCTCTGCTTTCTAATGCTTTGCGATAGATAGATGGTTTCCCTTGAAACCAGATTTCTACCAAACTTCCCACTTAGTTCATCTGATGATCTGAACTCCTTTTTGAACATGTCCTCGTTTGCTTGTATGCTTAGTGTTCGTGTGCAAGTGTTATGATTGTATTATACTAATTTATGATGATGCATGAACATATATGTGTAAATATAGTTTATGCAACAACTAGATTAACTTACAGACTTTTAAGGTAGATTGCACATGCCCAGTTCAAGTTTAATTTTTGTAAATTATTTCTCTTTGAGTGGCTTTGTAAAGATATCAACAAGTTGATTCTCAGTTTTTACAAACTCAATGGCCACATCTTTCTTCAACACATGATCTCGGATGAACTGATGTCTAACTTCATTGTGCTTGGTCCGAGAGTGTTGTATAGGATTTTTAGTCAAGCTGATTGCATTGGAACTATCACAATAAATAGGTACACAGTTAAATGTTAGTCCATAATCAGATAAGGTTTGCTTCATCTATAGGACTTGAGCACAACATGCTCCAGTTGCAACATATTCAGCTTCTATGGTAGATGTAGCAAATGAATTCCGCTTTTTGCTTGACCAAGACACGAGGGATTATCCAAGTAATTGACAAGTTCCACTCATGCTTTTCCTGTCTGTACACCCTGCAAAGTCAACATCTGAATAGCTTGTCAAAGTGAAAGCCTCGACTTTGGGATACCATGATCCTAATGATGGTGTAACTTTCAAGTACTTAAGGATGCGTTTTATGGCTCTAAAATGAGATTCTTTAGGACAAGATTGAGATCGAGCACATAAACACACACTAAACATGATGTCAGGTCTAGTGGCAGTAAGATATAGAAGACTTCCTATCATGCCTCTATACATCTTGATATCAACATCCTTACCATTTTCATCCTTGTCAAGTTTGGTAGATGTACTCTTAGGCGTACGACTTGATTTAGTTGCATCCATACCATTTCTCTTTAGTAGCTCTCGGATGTACTTAACTTGGTCTATGAAGATGCCACCTTCAAGTTGTTTCACTTGAAATCTTAGAAAGTATGTGAGTTCACCCATCATACTCATCTCAAATTCACTGTGCATAAGCTTCTCAAAATCCTTACAAAGAGAAGCATTAGTAGCACCAAACAAGATATCATCATCATATATTTGCACAATGATCACAACATTTTTACTTGTCTTAATAAATAATGTTGAATCAATTTTTTCTCTCCTAAAGCCTTTGGGCACAATATATGTGCTCAATCTATCATACCATGCTCTAGGTGCTCTAACATTTCTAGAAATGTGTTGTCAATTGGAAGCTTGTGCAATTACATATGGTTTTTCTCCAACTAGTTCTGGCAGAATACCATGTTGTCGTTGTGATACTTCTTGTGAAACTAATACAGGCAGTTCCTCTTCCTTTTCATCAGAGGAAATGTCAATGCTTACAACCTGTGGTTGAGCTTCAGGGAAAATGTCTAGATCTTCATCATTATTTAGATCACAAGGGTCAATTTCATAAAAAAACAACATGCATACTTTCTTCAACAACCATAGTTTCCTTATTATAGACTCGATATGCTTTACTTGTTATGGACTAACCAAGAAATATTCCATCATCGGATTTTACTTCAAACTTATCCTGGTTATCTTTTGTATTTAGAATATAACATTTAGATCCAAAAACCCGAAAGTAAGCAATATTTGGTTTCTTATCATACCATATCTCATAGAGTGTCTTTTCAATCAAAGGACGTATAGATACTCTATTTAAAATGTAGCATGCTGCTCACACCCTCTGCACAGAAATGTGCAGGTAACTTGTGCTCATTAAGCATAGTTCTAGCCATTTCTTGCAAGGTTCGATTCTTATTTTCTACAACCCCATTTTGTTGAGGTGTTCTAGGAGTCGAAAAAGTCTGGACTATGCCACTTTGTTCACAGAAGTGATTGAAGGCTAGATTATCAAATTCTCCTCCATGATCACTTCTTATTTTTTAAGTCTTATAACCTTTTTCATTCTGTAAATGCGTAACAAGGGTACCAAATTCATAGCATGCATGGTCCTTTTGAGCAAGAAACAAAACCTATGTATATTTTGAATAAATTATCAACAATCACCAAAACAAATCTCTTACCACTCATGGTTTTCATAGGACCAAATAGATCAATGTGTAACAACTCAAGAGGTCTAGATATAGAAATATTATGCTTGGGTTTAAAGGAACTTTTATCCTGTTTTCCAAGTTGGCAAGCACGGCATGTAGCATCTTTCTCATATTTCAGTGCATGTAGTCCTTTTACCAACATCTTAGTTCATAATCTAGAGATAAGTTCCAAGTTGGCATGTCCTAGCCTTTCATGCCACAAGTTAGGTGTTTCTGTTCTTGTACTTAAACACTTAAGCTTATGGTTAATAGCATCATTAAAGGATATAGAGTAGATGTTTCCTTCTCTGGTTCTAGTAAAAACCACATCTTTATCATCCGAACTAACTAAACGTTTAGATGCTTCATAGGTTACCCTAAATCCTCTATCACAAAATTGACTAACACTCAACAAATTATACTTAAGATTATCGACAAGCAAAACATGCTCAATAGATGGATTAGAATCAATATTACCAAACCCGAGAATTTGTCTTTTGGACTTGTTCCTAAAAGTTACTTTTCCTCGGCCTTTCTTGGTTAGGGATGAGAACTTAGATATTTCATCGGTCATATGCCTTGAGCATCCACTATCTAAGATCCATTCATCCCTGTCATCTGCAGAAAACAATCAGGTTTTAGGTACCCAAACTAACTTGGGTCCTTCGGGGTTAGATTTGGTTCCTTTCAGAACCTACACATACCTAACATTTTCATCTCTCTTTTTGAACATGCAAGTTCTAATGTCATGACCATACCTTCCACAATAGTAACATGTAATATGACGTGCATGATAGTGGGTGTGCATGTTCTTCCTAGAGGTGTATTCATAAGTGTTGCTTCTGAACTGGTATGGTTGCACATTATAATTTGGTTTGTTAGCTTCCAGATTTGGTCTATATGACATCCCATCTAATTTGGTTTGTTAGCAATCAAATTTGGTCTCTGAGACATATTTGACCTTGGACTAGTAGTTTTTATAGACTTATATGGTTTATGAACGACCATATGTGAAGTATCAGGTTTATATGGCTCACTAGATTCTGCCCTTACAAGTTGCACAAAATGATTTGGTTTGTTAAAAACTGCATGTGTAGCACCTATTCCTTCTTTTTGCACCGAGTGCTTTTCTTGTCCTAACAACATGTTCAGACTATTAGTTCCACCAGTAAATTTCTCAAGAGAGGATTTCAAGTCTACAATATTTTTCTAAAGACTTTCCTTTTTCTTTTGTTAACTCATTGCACATAGGATTTTTACTAGCAACCTTCTTTCCAAGTTCATCATAAGTATTTTTTAAAGCAAACTTTTCACTTCTCAAATTCTTCACATATTTTCAATGCATCAGAGTTAGCAAGACAGTTTTTCATAAGCATTCTTATGAGCTTCATCATCAAACTCAAGAAAATCAATTTTCTTCTTATATTCTTTATTCTTCCTAACAACTTGGTTATATTTAATATGCAACTTATCAAATGTGTCTAATAACTCATCAAGATTAAAGTCGTTAGGATCAGTTACCTCAGATTCTCCATGTGCCATGAAGCATAGATTTGTCTCCTCCTCTATGTCTGAATCGCTAGAGGAATCTGAATCATCCCAAGCGGCCATCACTTTTTTTCCTTTGGTTTTTGTGAAACCAGATCTTCCCTTCCTTCGGTAAGGACATTCATTTGATATGTCCTGGTAGATTGTTTCCAAAGCATACCAAAGGATCTTTCTTAGGCTTATCAGCTCTTGCATCCTTAGAGTTCCTTCCTTTGAGCTGCTTCTTCATTTTAAGTTACCTTGCAAGCTTCCTGAAAAGAAAAACCACATCAGAATCGCTTTCATCACCATCATTTAGTTCCTGTGCTTTCAAAGCAACATCCTTCCTCTTTGGTTCCACATTCTTATCACCACGACAAATCAGCTTACCTATCAGCTCGTCATACGAGAGTAGATTCAAGTTTTGAGCTTCTTTAATAGCCATCACTTTAGGTTCCTATTCTTTGAGAAGTGACCTCAAAATTTTTACAACCTTATATCTATGTATCATCACCTTTCCAAGTGCTGCAAGTCTGTTGCAAAGTATGGTAAAACGAGTGTCCATCATTTGAATGGTTTCACAAGGCACCATTTGAAATAGCTCATACTCTCTCATAAAATGATTGAGCCTTGATTCCCTAATCTGATTTGTGCCTTCATGAGTGATGTACAACAACCTCCATATATCATGAGCAGTTTCACAGGATCTGAGCCTTTGTGGGAATCGTTAAATACCAAATTATAGAATCTCCTTATTCGTCTGGATATGATATTAATTGATGCAAAGGTATGTTTTAAATATTATTTTTTTAAAATTTTTTTTGGTCTTTTCTGTTGGGTTAAGGTAATTAACATGTGCATTACTGCTTAATTAATTAGCCAATTAGTGCTAATTAGTGATTTAATTTAATTACCTAACTATGTGCTTAATTGATTTTGATTAATGACAAATAAGGTTTATAAATATTTTAATCCACCTACCAAATCCCTAAATTAAATA
This sequence comes from Turnera subulata, assembly GCA_028386065.3. Taxonomy (NCBI): domain Eukaryota; kingdom Viridiplantae; phylum Streptophyta; class Magnoliopsida; order Malpighiales; family Passifloraceae; genus Turnera; species Turnera subulata. The sequence continues at coordinate 9,419 of JAKUCV010001882.1, forward strand.
ATGAAATCAAATTTTTAAGATTTGTGGTTAGTGGGATTGATATGTGTGCAAGTGGTATTATTTTATTCAGTCTATTACTTGAGATGTCACTTTCATGGACCATAAACCACATTGATTATTTTACAACTATGAGGAAATTGTTGGAGATGCTCTTATAATCTATAAACCTAAAACCTAGCTTGATTCAACTCAAAAAAATATTTGTTTAGTGATCTGGGCAAAACTTGCAACGATTCATCTCGATTTAGCCCAAACCTAAGATAATCAAACCTAGGTGTCTGTCCAGCATGTGCTGATTTTCTTGAATTTTTGGACAATTTTTTGAAGGCGCTCCCATGGTCTATAAACCTTGTACCTAGCTTACTTTAACTTAGAAAAGGTTTGATTAAAAATCTGGACAGGTTTCACAACGGATATATTTGAATCTGACCAACCTAGGATCATCAAACCTAGGAGTCAGTTAAGCATGTGTTGACTTTCTTGAGTTTTGGAGCTGCTTGTTGGAGGCGCTCCCATGTGCATAAGACCTGCAAGCTTTTTTCGTTCTACTCTGTAGGTGTTCGTTTAAAGGACTGAAAAGCTCTCCCAACGGATCATTTCGATTCAGTCCAGCCTAGGAGAATCGAACCTAGGTGTCGGCTCAGCATGTGCAGACCATTTTCTGAGAATTGAAGCGATGACCGTTTTGGCGCCAACGATGCAAAATTCTGAGGTAGCAGAAAGTGACAGCTAGCATTTGGATGATGAGGCTCTCACTTCCCCCAGCCTCTATAAATTGAAGGAAGACTGAAGAACTTAAGTTAGATCTGCTATTACGAAGTCTTGACATTATACTAGCCGAGTTGTACTTGCAGTTCTCCAAAAGAGCCGAAATTTGAGTGATATCTTTAAGGCTAAAGTATTGAGCTTAATTGTACATCTTCTTGACTTTTTCATTAAAGATTCCTTACTATGAGATTAAACACACCTTAGTAGGAACTTGAGATTAGTTTGCTAAGGTGGGATTCAACAAATCAGGGAGGTTTGTGGTGAGTGATAGGTTTGAGCTTAGCCTAAGAAAAAAGCTTGTAAAAGATTATGGTTGAACCCGTAAAAGCCACAGTATTGTGGAGGTTAAAAATCTCAAGGTGGACTCCTTGAGTAGTGGATGTAGTCCTGAGTGGCGAACCACTGTAAATTATTATGCAGATCTCTCTAAATCTTCTCTCTTAATTGTGTGTTAGTGTGTGCATTAGTGTTCATAATGTGCAGATCCGAGTCTAAGAAGGATTTCGCATCAACTGTGCCAAATCAGTGATTAATTGAAAAAGGGCTAATTCATCCCCCTCTTAGCCATATTGGGCCTACAATTGGTAGCGGAGTAAGGATCTCTATTTTTGGATAAACCTCCTAGAGAAAAAGAACATGGTATTCGAGGGAAACAACATCAACAATGCTCCATACTTCAATGGGTTAAATTTTGACCATTCGAAATTCCGCATGAAGAGTTTCCTTGAAGGAAAGGATTTGGAGATGTAGCAAATAGTGAGCACACCCTACACACGTACAGCCAAAGATATGCAATACTGGAGTGGAGAAGAGATGAAGAAGGCGAAGCTAGATGCAAAAGCCAAGAATGCACTCCTTTGTGGCATCAACCAAGCCGAATTTGAAAGAGTTCGGTCATGCAACACTGCACATGAAATTTGGAGCCTTATTTGTTAGCTCATGAGGGCACCAATCAAGTTAAAGAATCCAAGATGAACAGACTCATGAGAGACTTCGAACTATTCCAAATGAGAGGTGACGAGTCCATTTAAGACCTAGACACAAGGTTCACAATTTTATGCAACAACCTTGCATGTCTAGGGAAAGTGGTCACAACAAAGGAGAAAGTAACCAAAATACTTAGATCACTTCCAGCTGAATGGGAACCCAAAATCACGGCCATTGAGGAAGCCAAAGATGTAAATACGCTTACCTACAATGAGCTCATGGGAAACTTCATTGTGCATGGCTTAAAATTTGAAGAAAGAGCCAAAACAAAGAAAGAGTTAGTTTTCAACACACAAGAGGATAATTTTGAGAGTGATTCAGACATAGCTCTTGTCACTGGCAAAACTTGTAAGCTCCTTAGGAAAAGAAATCAAAGAGGAAGAAGCTCTAGAGGAGTCAAACTTGAAGAGACAGAGAAATATCAACTTCTTCGTTATGGATGCAATCGCCCTGGACACATTAAAGCGGATTGCCCTTTACAAAGAAAATCCAAGTTTGATGCTTCTAATGGCAAAGGAAATGAGGCAATGGTAGCATGAGATGATTTAGATTCTAAGAGTGATTCAGAACAAGAAGAAGGTGCCAAACATGTCTCATGGTAAGAGATGAGAATGAGGTAATCGATTCTAACTCCTCTGAATGTGATTTTGATAATTTACAAGATGCCTATGATGAACTGTTCTGGAGCTTTAAGAAAGTGGCAAAAGAAAACATTCAGTTTAGGAGAAAAATAGAGGTCTTAGAGTCAGAAAAATTAAATCATCAAGCTAGCTATGAAAAACTAAAAGACGAACTAATAGCTTGTTTATCTGGCATCGTTGATGCCAAAACGAGCAAGGATGCTCTGGTTAGTGCATATAGTGAACTAGAGAAGAAAATGTTAGCTAGCAAAGAGCAACATGATAATACTCAAAAAGAGAACATCAGGTTAACAAAACTCGTTGAGAATCTGAATGGTATGTTAAAGAAACACTACTGGAAAACAACCCTTTACTAACGGATTTAGCAAGGGATTTTCAACGTTTGGGATTTGCAACGGATTTTGTCACGGATGAAATCCCTGATTAAACCCTTCGTTGCAAATCCGGTTGTGAGGGAATTTGTAACGGACTATTTAGCGACAGATTTAGCAAGGAATGCCGTCTCACAAATTATGAGGGACGTACATCCCTTGCAATTGGTCCAATAGTAATACCCTCACTAGTTGCAAGGGTTTTTCTCCCTCACAAAAATAATCCGATACCATAAGGGAATAAAACCATCACAAATAAATTCCTCACTCAATCCGTCGCAAAAGATAATTAGGAAAACAAAAAAAAAAATCCAACACTAGTATATTAATATACGCTCCTAATAGTATTTAAAGTTAATTAAAATCAAAGGTATGTAAAAAATGAAGCATGATGCACAAAATAAAAATAACGTGCACACCTTTATTTTGTTGAAATATTTTTACAGAAATACAAAAAAATAATTATAATACAACAAAATAATTGTAATGGTTTTTACATAATAAAATACAACAAATTAAACCGGAATCCGGCGGATGAAGATCCACAACTATATGCTCGGAAAAATTGCTTGGGCGCCTACAGATCTGCTCGAAAACTTCAAGCCACAGATAGATATGCACCCCATCTTTTAGATCTGCACACCACCTTTCAGATCTATTAAAAACCCAACAAATCCAAGCATCACTAACTCCATTAACCATAGATCCACAGAAAAACAACACAAAAACGAAAACACAATCACAGAAAGAGGAAGACAGGTCCTTACCTGTCATAGCCACACTCTGCTGAAGGTGGACGCTTGTGACAAGAACCATAGGTTGTGCTTAGAACAACCTCAAGCCTCGCCGGAACACTGATCGAAGCAGCGTCAAGCTCGGTAGCCGCTCCGGCGCATAAACACCACCACGATTCGAAAAGGACAGCCACGAACTACCACCGTCGGACTTGCCTCACCGGAGTCGCATCCCTCGCCATCGATACAACCGAGGCTCGCCTCAACTCTCCACCTAACGATCCGTCACGCTGGCGCTTGCTCGAGCTAGGGACAAAGAAGGCCCCTCACCTTCATGCCTTCCCTCGCTTGGCATGAATGGTGGTGGCTCTCCATCTTTGGCCGCCAAGAGAGGAGGATAGAGGGAAAGAGAGAAAAGAAGAGAGAAATGAAAACGAAAGAGAGAGAGAGAAATCGAGAATGGAGTGGGTAAAAGAGAATTAGATGGATTTTATACCCAGGTGCTAGCTAGATTTCTAACCCTAAGTCAAAACGACGTCGTTTCACTCGGAAAGTCTCTTTTGTCCTTGCACCAGGTCAAGTATATTCTGGTCAAAACGCGACTCTTTCAATATTTTATATACAAGCCCCATCAAAACACGGTCGTTTTGATTAATACACAACCCAATTGTGTGTTTCAAATGCAGACAACTACATTTTTAAATTATTTCCAAACCATTTCCAAAACCATTTAATAAATGAAATAAACTTGAATACTTTTAAAGGTAAAATCCCAAATAATTAATTTTATGTAAATACCAAGTAAATATTCATAAAGAAATTTTATGAAACTAATTTGAATAAACTTTAATAATTTTATATAAACATAGGATAAAAGTATTTTGTAGAAAAAATTTTAAATTGTACCGAAATTTAAATACCATGAAAGAAAATTTCAAATAGCTCTCCATAAATAGCAATTTAAAAAATCCACGGCATTATGTAGGGCTCTCCACAAGTCAATATGCTCCTCAACGGACAAAACACGAAGATGTTGGTGTTTTATGCACAAGATTCATCAAAACACGGTCGTTTTGATCAAAACACAGCCCAACTGTGTATTCTAAAGAGAACTCTCCTTTTAAATTCTTTTCAACATTTTTTTAAAAAGATATTTAATTTAATAACTCAAAACACAATAAATATTTTTTGATAAAATAAATTATAATTTATAGGAATTATTTTTTTCCCATCCGCGATCTGGAGCTTTAGCCAGACTTTTCCGGACACGACCCGAGTTATAGGAACTAATTTGAATCAACTTAAATAATACTATGTAGGAAAACCTCTTATAATTCCACTAATTCGATCCTGCTTTCATAAGCACAACTCGACTATCCGCCCTTGAGTTGCCAGTAGAGTAAGTTGCGAAACTCACTACATTAAGGAATTTATCACATGGAGTACTCATTCGCCTATTATAATGACGGTATGCTCATATAAAATTGTAAAAAAACCTCTTATAATTCCACTAATCCGATCTTGCTTTCATAAGCACAACTCGACTATCCGCCCTTGAGTTGCCAGTGGAATAAGTTGCGAAACTCACTACATTAAGGAATTTATCGCATGGAGTACTTTCTTGATACGTTCAAGTTTTATATAGATTTCTTTGAAGATATGTTAATGTAATAAAGTTTTAAATATCTATTAAAAAGGAAAAATTAATTTTTTTAAAAAAATTATGTGTAAGATGTAATATTAAATTTTTATTCTTTAATAATTAGTGAGGGACGAGGAAAAAAAAAGGGTAAAGTTGCTAATATACTAAAAATTAGGAGGGAAATATTCCGTCACAATTTGTCACGGAAATTGCTTCCTTGACAACGAGCAACGAAAAAAACCCTCACAAAATAATTTTTGGAATATAATACTTGTGACGGATAGATCCCTTGTAATTTGTAAGGGAAACTTATACGTTATAAAGTTGTGACGGGCAAATCCCTCACAACAAAGGCGGGAGGGACGGGAGAAAAGTATCAGGTTTGCGGGCAAAAATTACTCACGACATTTGTCACGAAAATTGCTCCCTTGACAAACAGCAACAGAAAAAAATCCTCACAAAATCGTTTTTGGAATATAACACTTGCGACGGATATATCCCTTGCCATTTGTTAGGGAAAATTTATCCGTTACAAATTTGTGACGGGCAAATCCCTCACAAATCCGTCACAACAAAGGCGGGAAGGAGGCGGGAGAAATATCAGGTTCGCGGGCAAAAATTACTCACGGCATTTGTCACGGAAAAACAATCCCTCGCTAAATCCGTCACTAAATTTTTATGACGGAAACTTTTCCTAACTAATACCGTTGCAAAGCTCACTTTTCGACCTGATTTCGAAAACTCGCGTAACCCTTGCAAAGTCCGTCACTATTAGTGAGGGAAATTTCCTTCACACAAAATCTGAAACACCCGTGTCCCAATTTTACAATAAAATACTTAAACACAAAGAAATTACCAAAATACCCCTGAAACCCAGGACACGAAATCCAATATCAAAACATAACTGGAAAGAAATTCTTAATATTCCGAGATGTCATAAAGAACAAAAACAAACCGGCTTAACAAGCCACAACTTAACCCGGCATCCTGCCGATACATCATCAAATATCAAGTCCCGGCAACCCGCCGATAAAGTAATCAACCAAAATGACATCTCAACAAAATCCAATGCAGCGGAAGCTAAAGATAAAATAAAAAAAAATTGGAAAATGATATGCAAGTCGGCTCTATGGATCCAACCGGGAGAAGAAGCACAGCTACCTGCTGAGATAACCACTTCCGTACTCTGGAAAGGTAGAAAGAGACTGCACGCTAACTAAGAGTCTGAAAAAAACAACGTTGGCGATTATGAGAGTCGCCTACTCAGTGAGCAGTATAAATCTAATTATGTAGGTGTGCAAAGCAAGTTCGAAAGGAAAGTAGAGATACAAACACTAGTAAGCAAACACACAACAACCAGTACTACCATGCCAACCACATAAGGCAAACAGTTCATATTTCTCATCTGATGTGTTTTAAGTTTTCTTATTATATTTATTATTCACGGCCCCCTACTGTGTGCGTCGAGCTCGGTCCGGTCTCATGAGACAACCAGGCATAAGCCCAATAAAACCAGGCACGAAGCCCATACATATCCATAGAGAGAGAGAGAGAAACAGAGAGAAAGAGGGAGGTAGAAAGGGGGAGGTAGAAGGAGGGAGGTAGAACCGGTCATCACAGACCCATATGCTAAACCGCATATATCATGTTATCCCGCATGCAAACCCGAGGGGTATCACTTCCCGCTCGAACCAACCGGTCATCAACACACAGTAGCCTATCTTCTACTTTACATTATTCTTATTCATAAATTATAAGTTCATGTGTGCCAAGAGTTGTGATTTAACAAGGTTGTGTGAATTATCAACTTAATCAAGTATCCGGGTCACCGACCCATAGTACATCACACAAATCACCCAAAATCACTCCACATGTTATATTCCATAACAATTCAAAAGTCATGCTCATCCAGCAAACAGTAACACATAGGCACACAATACGGATCATAGCATGTTAGCAAACAAGGCATGCAACTCAAACAGACCAGTCAAGCAAGCTCATGCATACAAACATAAAAAGACGTATAAAGTCACCTCAACGACGATTGTCCTGTGGAGCTTTCCCCAACACAGATCCTCCAGCTCCCGAGGTATTACCTGTGCCTGAATACCGGCACACACAATAATTACAAAATATTTACAACCAAACCGTGCATGCATGATAACTAAATGCTCAACTGAGTTAAACCCGACCCTAGCTAGCCAATTATGTAATTTCCTGGTCTAAGCCCAAAAGGTAACTCCAAAGAGATTGGGACCTAAGGCGCTCCGGGCTTAAGCCCAACTAAGTCCATAAATAGCTCCCGGGCCTATGGCCCATTCATTATGTCCTTAACGAGTTCCCGGGCCTAAAGCCCATCTAAGTCCAAATTCAATTCCGGGCCTAAGGCCCACTTCCTTAAGTCCATAATTAACCAAATATAAAATTGGGCTCAAAGCCCTTTACTTAAATCCAAGGGTTATTCATAAGTTAAATATTGGGCCTGGGCCCGGTTCCCCTAAAACCGTTCTAAGGTCAACCCGAGCCCAAATGTTCTCGGCCTATGGTTCTACCCGTGTCGGTAAATTCCTGGCTATACACACTCACAACCCCGCACACGGTATTCCACTAAATATCTTTAATTCCCGTTACAACAATTATACCTACGTTAATTATTACATGCCATGAATGAGAGATTAAGTACATGACAACATCGGAAACAATACCAAGATTTGCCGAAGGAACAACCTGTCTTGCCGGAACATACCTGACCCCTCGTTGGAAAATTCTCTAGCCTCGCCGGATTCCGGTCAACTTTGCCGGAAAATCCTCAACATCCAAGACAAGCTACAGAAATTCTGCCACAAATCAGATCACCTTTAAAACCACGTACAATTCCAAAACTCAACATCACATACTACACGAGAAAGGAGAAACAGGACTAAAGCATCCTTACCGGAGAAACAACTCCTCAACCCCAAAGCCAAATTCACCGGAATTGAACAACAACCAATAAAACCCGAGAAACACCACCCAGCGACCTGCCGGACCCGACGAACAGCAAAAATCCTGAGCCCGCCTAGAGAAGAAGCCCCTGCTCCAAGAACAACAGCCACACCAACACCACCGTACACGCCCACGACAGCCACCCCCAACAACAACCAATCTACAAAACACCGCCGGCAATCCAAACCGGAGCAACAACACAAGACACCCATCAACCCAATTAAACGATACCAAACCTGATTAGACAAACCGGCCAAAAGAGAATAGAGAAAAGAGGAAGAAGGAAGAGAAGGACGGCGAGGCTTACCAGCAACGACAGTGGAAAACCCCCGAGCCCGACCTCGGCTTTCTGCCGTTTGTCCTCGATTGGCGCGACCCGGTTCTGGTGTAGATGGTGGCGAAACGAAGAGGAGGCAAAGGTGGGGTAACGGCGGGAGAGAAGAGAGGAGATGACGGTGGTTTCGGGAGAGAAGGAGAAGAGATGTTGGTGACGACGAGAGGGCGAGAGAGAGAGAGAGAGAAGGAGCAGAAGGTGGGAGCGGCGGCCAAGGAGAAAAGAGAAAAGAAGGAGAAAAGAAGAAGGCTCGGGCTAGGGCTTGGCCGCCCTAGTGGACGACCTGTCGTCTGCTTAGGCGCGGTCAACCCCCCTGCCTGGTCAACGCGCCCTTTTTTTTTTTTTCAAAACGATGTAGTTTCGGTTGAAACCACGTTAAACTTCGCGTTTCACCCCGATCTCGAATTCATTTCCCACGGAACCCAAACCATGAATAATACCATCTTAAAATTGACATTTCCAAGGAATAATAATTTATTTCCTCGACTAAAACTCAAAAATACCTCAAGGGTAAAATTGGAATAAATTCTAAAAATTTCAAAAATCCAATTATGAAAATCCGGGGCGTTACAGTTCTACCCCATTTAAGGAAATTTCGTCCTCGAAATTACAAGATATGAAACATCAAAACAAATGGGGATACTGCTCCCACATATGGGACTCAACCTCCCAAGTAGCCTCATTCGGGGAATGACGGCTCCATCTGACCCGAACCATAAGAATGGTACGACTCCTCAACTGCCGCACCTCCTAAGCCAAAATCTCCACCGGCTCCTCGACACAAGTCAAATCCTCGGAAACCTCCACCTCTGTCGTGGATACAACATGACTAGGATCAGACCGATAGCGCCTCAGCATCGAAACATGGAATACATCATGTAAGCGCGACAGCTCCTCCGGTAAAGGCAACCTGTAGGCTAGCGGACCAATCCTCTTCATGATCTCATAAGGACTAATATAACGAGGGCTCAACTAGCGCTTCCTCCCAAACCGGATAACACCTCTCCAGGAAGCAACGCGGAGGAAAATCCTGTCACCTACATTGTACTCCATCTCCCGACGATGCTCATCGGCAAAACTCTTTTGCCGGTCCTGAGCAGCTCTCATGCACTGCTTAACCACCTCGATTTGATCAACAGTCTCCTGGATTAGGTCTGGACCAATCACCTGTCTCAGACCTTCCTCATCCCAACAGATCGGACTACGACACTTTCGCCCATACAAAGCCTCATAAGGCGCCATACCGATACTGGAGTGATACCCGTTGTTATAGGCAAACTCAACCAACGGTAATGTCTCATCCCAAGAACCACTGAAATTGAGCATACAAGCTCTAAGCATATCGTCCAGCGTCTGTATAGTCCTCTCTTACTGCCCATCGGTCTGTGGATGGAATGTAGTACTGAAATTCAGCTTAGTACCCAAAGCTGACTGTAAGCTCTTCCAGAAGTGGGAAGTAAACCTCGGATCTCTATCCAACACAATGGATAGTGGAACTTCATGCAGACGGACAATACCCGAAATATATAACCTCGCCAGCTTATCCATTGTATCCGTCTGCTGAATCGGAAGGAAATGAGCTGACTTGGTCAACCTGTCAACAATGACCCAGATGGCATCATGTCGACCCCGGGTAGTGATATGCTCCCACTTCCACTGCGGAATAGACAAAGATCTTAACTTGCCGGTAGGAGCCTAATGCTCGGCTTTCACCTGCTGACAAGTCATACAATGAGCCACAAATTCCGCAACATCCTTCTTCATCCCGGGCCACCAATAATGACTCTTCAAGTTCTGGTACATCTTGGTACTACCAGGATGCATAGCATATGGCGCATTATGTGCTTCATCCATAATCCATCTCCTCAAATCATCGACATCAGGAACACACAACCGATCACCGGTCACCAAAGCACCACCTTCTCGGACATAGAAACTAGAACTCTCTCCACCGAGAGCCTTATCCCGCAACTCTGCTAAATGAGGATCACCATACTACAACTCCATGATCTTATCCCGCAAGGTCGGCCGGATGCTCAAACTGGCAAGCAACGCTCCAGTAACATCCACCTCCAACTGTGCATCCAATGACCTCAGCTCCACCAAGGAAGGCAAAGCATAAGAAACTGAGTCCTCATCCGCAGAATCCACTCTCTTTTGGCTCAATGCATCCGCAACAACATTGGCCTTGCCCGGATGGTACTCGATAGTACAATCATAGTCCTTCAGAAGCTCAATCCAGCGTCTCTGCCTCATATTAAGCTCCCTTTGGGTCATGATGTACTTCAAACTCTTGTGGTCCGTGAAAATCCGACACTTCTCACCTTACAGATGGTGTCTCCAGATTTTCAAAGCAAAGACCACAGCAGCTAACTCCAGATCATGGGTCGGATAGTTCTTCTCATGAGTTCTCAACTGCCTGGAGGCATAAGCAATCACCCGACCCTCCTGCATCAAAACACATCCCAAGCCCAATCCAGAAGCATCACTGAACACCGTGTCCTCCACTCCGGCTCTCGGGACAGTCAAAATTGGTGCAGAAGTCAACCGACTCTTCAACTCCTCAAAACTCTTCTGGCAACAGTCATCCTAAACAAAAGCACAGTCATTCCTCAACAGCTTAGTCATGGGACCCGCTATTAAGGAAAAACCCTCAATGAACCTCCGGTAGTAACCAGCAGGTCCAAGAAAACTCCGTATCTCTGATACACTCTTCGGTGGCTCCTAGTCCATGACTGCCTTAATCTTGGCCGGATCCACCTTAATGCCCTCACCGGACACAATGTGCCCAAGAAACGCGACCTCATCCAACCAAAACTCACACTTGCTGAGCTTGGCATAGAGCTGTTCTTCTCTCAACCTCTGCAAAACTTGCCTCAAGTGGTCCTCATGTTCGACCTTACTACTCGAGTAGACCAGAATATCATCAATGAACACTACCATAAACCGGTGCAGAAATTCATAGAAGACCTATTGCATCATACACATGAACACTGTCGGTGCATTCGTCAGACCAAATGGAACAACCACAAACTCATAATGACCATACCGAGTGCGGAATGCAGTTTTCGGTATGTCTTGCTCTGCAATCCGAACCTGATGGTAGCCAGATCGCAGGTCAATCTTCGAGAATACGGATGCACCCTGCAACTGATCGAACAAATCATCGATCCTAGGCAAAGGATACTTGTTCTTCACAGTCACCTTGTTCAACTGCCTATAGTCCACACACATCCGCATACTGCCATCCTTTTTCTTCACAAATAAGACCGGGGCATCCCAAGGTGAGATGCTCGGTTTAATGAAACCCTTATCCAACAACTCTTCCAGTTGTTTCTTCAACTCCTGAAGTTCTGTCGGAGCCATTCTGTAGGGCGGTAGAGAAATAGGTGCAACTCCCGGTACCAGATCAACTGTATACTCCACCTCCCGCTCCGGAGGCAACCCAGGTAAGTCATCAGGAAACGCATCAGGAAACTCCCGAACAATTGGAATATCCTCCATTCCAGGTACTGGTACCGAAGAATCGACCACATGAGCTAGAAAAGCATCACAACCCTCTCAGATCATCCTGAAAGCCTGGATGGCCGAGAAACCACATGCCGATAGAGCTCTTCGCTCTCCAATGAACACCAATCTACGCCCCAACAGAGAAGACAAGGACACTTCCCTGGCCCGACAATCAACTACTGCTTGGTGTCTGGACAACCAATCCATGCCAAACTCTCCCAAGTCCATGACAGCAAGATCAGAAGGGAAACTCTCACTATCATACTCTATCAATACATCTCTACAAACTCGATCAACAACTACTATATCTCCAGTGGGTAAACGGACTCTCAGAAGTCTACTAAGATTATCATCTTCTATGTTATGAGTGGTCATGAATGCACGTGATACAAAAGAATGTGTTGAACCTGGATCAACTAAAGCATGTGCATACTGACCAAAAACCATAAAGGTACCTGCTATGACCTCTAGAGCATCAGCAGCCTCCTCTCGGGTGATGGCATAAACCCTAGGAGCTGCAGCAGACTGAAGCGCACCCCCGCGGTTTGGAGCTCCAGAACCCCCACGACCTCGACCCTGCTGTCCGCCACCACTGTTCAGACCAGAAGAAATAGCACCACTAGCCACAGAACTCTATACTGTATACTGGGAACCACTGCCACCATTATCCTTAATCCACTTGTAGCAAGATGACTTCTGGTGTCCCAGCTTATTGCAATACCAGCATGTACCCGAGAATCATGCCGAGAACCCCCGTCCCTGAGAGCCAAACTGATAGGACCGTCCACCCTGATAACTCTGCCCTCGGAACTTCTTCGGACCAAGGTAAGAAGAACCCTGTCCACCAGAATACTCTGCACCTCCGGCATTAGAATACTGCCTCTTTTGTCCTGAAGCTGATGACTGCTTCCTCTGCTCGGCAGTCCGAGCCTCCTTCCCGATCAACTGAACTCTCTCAGCATCAAAAGCAACCTCACAAACTGCCTCCCAAGTCTTGTGCCCTCCACCAGCCACAGCTAATGCCAACTCTGTACGTAAGCTGTTAACAAACCGCCTACACTTAGTCACCTCATCGGGCACAAACTCCCTAGCATAAGATAGAAGGATGCTGAACTGGATCCTGAATGCAGACACAGCCTCATCTAGTCCCTGCTTCACCTCAAGAAAATGCTTCTTCTGCTCCTCTAGAAAACCAACAGTAAGAAACTCCTTGTAGAATTTCTCCTTGAAATCCTCCCAAGGCATCTCCACAGGCTTCGGTAGGTTGGCCACAAGTTCCTGCCACCATGTCAATGCATACCCCGTGAACTTGTGTGCCGCAAATCGGCCCCTCTGCTCAGGTGCACAGGTGAACTTCTCCAGAACATTCTCCACCTGGCGGAACCAATCATCAAACTCCTTGGCTTTGCCCTCATCACCACAGAATTCCTTAACTACTGACTTATCCATGTGTTTGTAACCACTCTCCATACCACTTGCCGCAACAGGTGCTACCGGCTGGGCACCCTGCTGCTGTTGCTGAAACTGCTGGAACTGTTGCCATTGCAAAAAGGCCTGTTACTGCTGGAACGCTGGGTCCACAACAAGTGGTACAGGGGGCACAACGTTCTGTCCTCCTCCACCCACAGCATTATTCCCTGTTGCATCATTGTTCCCCTGACCTACGGGAACCTGCATCACCGACACATTGTCGGAGACATGAGTAGCGACGTCATCCTCAGCATTGTGCTGCCCCTGGTGATCCATATCAACGCCTATATGAATGCAAATGAATAAAAAACACTTCCAAAGTCATAAATCTGGAAACAGGCTTAAACACAGAAATCACTTTGAAAACAAAGTTTAAAACACTTTTAAAACCAAGGATCTGAAGCCTGCTCCGCTACCAAGCTGAAACACCCGTGTCCCAATTTTACAATAAAATACTTAAACACAAGGAAATTACCAAAATACCCCTGAAACCCAGGACACGAATTCCAATATCAAAACATAACTGGAAAGAAATTCTTAATATTCCGAGGTGTCATAAAGAACAAAAACAAACCGGCTTAAAAAGCCACAACTCAACCCGGCATCCTGCCGATACATCATCAAATATTAAGTCCCGACAACCCGCCGATAAAGTAATCAACCAAAATGACATCTCAACAAAATCCAATGCAGCGGAAGATAAAGATAAAATAAAACAAAAGTGGAAAATGATATGCAAGTCGGCTCTATGGATCCAACCGGGAGAAGAAGCACAGCTACCTATTGAGATAACCACTTCCGTACTCTGGAAAGGTAGAAAGAGACTGCATGCTAACTAAGAGTCTGAAAAAAACAACGTTGGCGATTATGAGAGTCGCCTACTCAGTGAGCAGTATAAATCTAATTATGTAGGTGTGCAAAGCAAGTTCGAAAGGAAAGTAGAGATACGAACACTAGTAAGCAAACACACAACAACCAGTACTACCATGCCAACCACATAAGGGAAACAGTTCATATTTCTCATCTGATGTGTTTTAAGTTTTCTTATTATATTTATTATTCAGGGCCCCCTACTGTGTGCGTCGAGCTCGGTCCCGTCTCATGAGACAACCAGGGCGTAAGCCCAATATAACTAGGCAATAAGCCCAAATACAATCACAGAGAGAGAGAGACAGAGAGAAAGAGGGAGGTAGAAAGGGGGAGGTAGAAGGAGGGAGGTAGAATCGGTCATCGCAGACCCATATGCTAAACCGCATATACCATGCTATCCCGCATGCAATCCCGAGGGGTACCACTTCCCTCTTGAACCAACCAGTCAACAGCCCACAGTAGTATATTTTAATTGTGTATTATTCTTATTCATACTTAAGGATTCATGTGTGCCATAAGTTATGATTTTATCAGGGTTGTGTGAATTATCCACTTAATCAAGCATTCGGGTTTCCAACCCACAGTACTTCACACAGACCACCCAAAATCATACCACATGTTATTTCTCATAACAGTTAAAACAAATCATGCTCATCCGACAAATAGTAACACACAGGCACACAATACAGATCATGGCATGTTAGCAAACAAGGCATGTAACTCAGACAAACCAAACCAGCAAGCACATGCAAACTGTTAGTAATATGCCCAAAAGCCAATCATGGATGATCATTTGTAGTTGTGTATATGCATTAAGATTATTCCAATAAGTATCGTTTATGAGATAAACGCTTGCACATACTTATAACCCAAGTATATATATATTTGATATGTATATTCTTAAATGTCCCTAGTCGGTTATTATTACGGATGGGTTGTAATAATAAGTTAAGACTAGCGTATGTTGAGAATTGCATATGTGATATGAATTCTACATACGGGTACAAGTTGGAGAACTTGTGGACTGGACCG